>JAHDVE020012020.1:0-101769 GCA_022606495.2 Halesus radiatus
TTAGCCGCGGAGTTCAGTTTAGCCCGTTGCACAAGCTCTGCATTGGCCGCATACAGGAATAGCAGTCACTGCTATTTTCATATAGCAACTATAAATACACTCTACCGAGAAATAAACATCTCTTCTCCCTGTCCACGTGCGTACAGGACCTCTGTCTATATATATATATCTATATATAACAGACACTTAACACATCTACCAACACTTCGCCAGCGCGCCCATTGGAAAACTGACTGAGATAAATCGGTTATTAACTTTGATGCGATGAATTTATTTTGACACACGCAAAAATTTAAGAAGATGTTCCAAAATTGTATTAAATTTTTTTATATACTAACTTTAAAATTTACTTTGCTGAAAAGCTTAGGTATAAAAATTAATTTTAAATTGTAAATCACTTTATAGACCCTTCCTTTTTTTTTTTTTTGTTATTAAAAAATTGGAAAATGTTTTAAAACGCATATACTCGTATAACGATGATTGAAATCAACAATACGTTTATTAATAACATTTAATTCTTAATTGTTTTTGTTTTTAATTCGTAGAACTCCATTTAATTATTATTATTTTTAATAATGTTATTATTAAATTAGATTTATATTAAATAAAAAAAAAAAACCTTTAATTGTGATGTGTGGATTAAAAATATCTCTGCTGGCCGGTTTATGGCCGGGTAGTCCAAAGCGTTGGGTTCGCACCCAGATGGAGGTGGGGTATTAGATGGGTTATTTAAAACCTCTTTTCGCATTTTTCGATAAATCAGAGGTATAAAACGTTTAAGGTAACGTTACAGCTTTTATTGCACCTGAACGTACGGGATACGGCTTGTGGCGTTCGGGCGATAATATAGCGGCCGTATCAGGTACGTTCGTATGGGTAGGGCGGCTAAAAGCAACACACAGTGAAAAAAATAACTTTTAAAATCTTTCAATGGAATGAAATAAATGGAAAAAAATATTACATCCATAAAAAAATTTACGAATCTTAATTGCTTTTCATCTTCGGGTGTTTTTTTTGGCATTTGCGCAAAATTCGGTTCAATGACAACAAGCGCCGCCAGCCTTTACGCAGCTTTTGCTTTATGACTGTGGATAATTTTAGTTTTCACGTTACGTTTGTTGATTATACAACGTGTTCCGTTATTTATAAGCATGGCCGAGCAGGTGGGACTGGTTAAACGTTTCCCACGATGCTTTGTAGTTTGGAAAACTGTATGGTTAAGGGTCTTAAATCATATTAGTAGCCGACGCATATAAACACGAAAACTCAGATCAGCTGCCATACAATGTGGCACTTTAACACCTGGGGCTCTATTCCCGTTCTTTTTAAGGAAGATTCCTTAACTTTTTCCTTAGGGTTAAAGACTTCTTGATTAACTGCGGAATTCCGGTGGGACATAGTAAAAAGATCCTAAATAGATTGTCAAGAGATTATTTGAAAACACAAATTCATGAAATATCTTCAAGTGACATAAGATTTTGAACTAAAACTTAAAAAAATAACAAAATAATATTATAATTCATTTTAATACTGTGTTTGTTTTATTTAGAGCGGTATAAATCGTAAAATCTGTGAAAAAAGATGCTCGGAACAATATTGGTTTTTGCATTCATGGATATAGAAAATAAAAAAAATCACCCATTATTTATTATTTCTATATTTATTATTAATACCAGATTTGCAGTATGTGAATAATTAACCGCGCAGGAGAGTTTATTACGTTTAATTAATTCATGTTTGTTTACCGTATTTCAATTTGCTTTTATATTTATTCTTATCGTGTGCAATTGATAGAACCATGCATTTTGACGGTTTAAAATCAATTACTCTTTTTAAAACAGATAATTAAATGTGAATTATTAATTATTGGGGGAGCTGTAGTTCAGTGGATTAGAGCGCAAGGTTCCGGATAGACCATGAGAACGGTTCGTTTCGCCTTTGTGTTTTGACTCATTTTTGTGTAAACCGGCTCGTATTTGGAACGAGCTACCGGCATCTGTCTTTCCTCCAACGTTTAATTTTCCGGGCCTCTTCAAAGCCAGCATTAATAAATATTTTCCTACAGCCCCCTCCTTAACCTACCTCACAACGTTTCCCAACCGGGTAGCGATATATTTACCCTGTACGTGTTCTGTACATACAGGGGCACTCTCCTGAGGCGTCACATAAAAAAATGGGGTCCTGGGTTCGAGTCCTAGTTGCTACCGTTATCTTTTTCTTTTCTGTGTCTTTTCGGTTTCATTTTGAGATTTGTTAATATTATCTTAAATGAAAAAAAAAGTATTAAAATTCGGTTTATAAGCTTCAATTAGTTATCACAAAATTGAATATATATATATATATATAAATACATATTTTTTATTACTTGAGACAATCTGTGTACTTGAGTAAGATGAATTGAACACGGGGAATTTCACGCAACGAAGTTACTATTTATTATGAATAAAAAAGTGTTTTTAATGTTGCTGTTAAAATAATATTTATTATATTAGTAGCCAAAAAATGAATCAGCGTTCCCACCCCCGGGTCTCATGATTCTAGCTTTTTATTTTTAGTCGTGTTCTAAATAATTTATGGTGATTTCCACGAAATGATAGCAATTCGGGAGGATCGGCATCTATTAAATAAACTTAAATGTATAAAAAATTAATATTGATGGACGTGACTCATTGTAATATTGATAAAAATGTAGGTGTACGACCGAGCCCACGAAAGCATCCGATTTATTCGCAATTTATGGAATTAAATCCGTATGTTTCAGGAATGAAGTTCATTCCCTTCATAGGGATATAACGTATACTGACAAATGTACTGAATTGAAATTGACGACCTCTGTGGTTGAGCGGTTAAGGTCCTTAACTACGAATCCGAGGTTGCGGGTTCGAATGTCGGCGTGCGAAATATAACTGAATTAATATTTGATCGCTTATCATGTGTTTTTTCATATTTAAATGTTATAAAATAATATGATATAGTTGCAGCATATTCCAGAGTGGTAGATACATTCGGTATCGCCCCGGTTAAAGACTACCATTGAGAATCGAAACGTTGCTTGACATGGCGTAAGCCGCGTTTGATGAGAAGATCTGAATAGCTAGGAAATTCCTCACCCTCTTCTTTACCATCTTCTTCCCCTCCCCAGCTACCTTCATCCTCACAATAAACTCCTAACGGCCATGCCATAGTCCCACTGGTTTCCAACGGTTTTTTTTAAAGAAAGTTATACGGGTTTTGAATAACTTAACAATATATGAAAATCCCCAACTACTATCACACTAAACGGAAACCGTTGCTTGTGCCGTGATGGAGAACTTAGCCAGTCGATAAATTGACCTCCGCCATTGACCGGTCAATGGGTTGAGAGCAGTTGGAACCCCTGAGCTGTACACTTATAAAAATAACGTGCTGTACCTCGATAAAGATTGAAATGACGTTGTAAGCAGAAAATAATCACAAAAACCAATACATTCTAGACCGAAATTGTTTTTCAGTTTCATGATGCCAGAACTCACCATATTAGCTGCTTCAAATTAACAGAAATCTGAATAATAAGACTATAATATAAATCCGCGCATAACAATTTTATATTTTAAATAATATGTATATCTAAATAATTTAATGTTCTCTATATACAAAATAGAATATTTGTCTATCTGTCCTCAATTATCTCGAAAATTACTTTAACGGTTTCGCTGAAAATAGCACAGTTTTTGTTTTTATTAGTGCCGGGAAGGTTTAAATAGTCGTTTGAACGAAATCCAATATGTAAAACTTTTGCTATAACATATTAAAATTAGTATGAAAAACATTGAACCCGCCATGTTGTATTAAGGTTAGCCCAAAGATATACCACTTTGGTTAGCCACAGATTACATATTCAAAAGAAGAAGATTTGTTTGGGTAGAATATTTTCAAAATGGAAAACACAAATAGGTACCTACTTAAGAACTTTATTATTTAGAAATGTTTGAAAATATAAATGTTTCGAATGAAATGAAATTTTAAACTGAATGTTTCATTGTTTCTTTGTTTAGAGATAGTTACTTTCGCTATCAAATCAATTATGGCACAAAAACGACAAGCAAGAAATCACAACTTTATAACTCTATACGAAAAAATAAATAATCCTGAGCAAGGTCGGGTACACGTCAGCTAAAAAAACATACACAAAACTTTTGAAGCAATTTTATTAGGAAGCCAAAATAACACACTTCTTTATGAATGTGAAAAATCCATAGATTTACACAAATCCTGCAATGAAATTCAATATATTCCTAAAAATTAAACATTGATTACTTTATCATTTTTTTTGTTTTAGTAATTATTCACGAATTTCAATCCTAACATAATTTTCGGTATGAAAATATCTCGGAATTTTAATCCAATAATCAAATTATAATCGATAACCCTCCTCGTTTATCCAACGAATTATTAACCATAAGAGCCTCAATTATTACCTATTAAAACTCCATTAATTGAGAACTGAACGCTGTAGTCGCTAACAAAAAGTCACCTAAAGAAGCAGTCCACAATGGAGGGCTGATATTAACTCTGATGTATGGCAGTGAGGCATGTGACTGTCAAAGAAAGGATGAAAGGCGACTGAATGCCGTAGAAATGAGGCGTTTTCAAAAGTATGTAGAACCGTATAAAAAATGTTGAGATTAACAAAGAATGCAAGGCTGATGTGAGGATAATGAGTAAGATTATAAAAGGGACACTTAGATGGTTTGGGCATGTAGAGCAGATGAACAAAGAAAGAAGTCTTAGGAGAATATATGACGCGAATGTGAATGGAAGAAGAAGCCGGGGACGCCCGAGGAAGACATTCAAGTGAACCAAATACTTGAGTCAAGCCATATCAAGAGTCAAAATAACTGGAAAGTATGTATGAGACGATGTATGAATGTTAATGAGGCAAGGAGTGTATGCTAATACCGAGTTGTTTCTGTCAGCGTAGAAACGGCGTGATGGTTAGTTAGTTAGTTATAAAAAAACTAAAATAATAGAAAAGGCCAATGATTTAAAAAATCAAATCAAAACCTAGCTTAAAAAATGAAAGAAGAGGAGTTATTCAGCATCTTGAAAAGAACTTCGTAGGAACTTAAAAACAATAAGTTTTTAAATAAAACCTAGCCTCAGCACAGGAACCGCTAGTGAGGAGGACTAAGAAAACCATTACAACTTGTCTTATTAGCTTTGTACAATTTTATTAACTAAAAGAAAAAAAATATGTATTGAAACTAAAAGAAAAAGAAAAAAAAAGTTGGTTCGAGCACCAATATTTATAAAAGTTCTGTGATCATTAATTTATTTATGTGTTTGATTAAAGATTTATGATTGTGACATCGATTATCCACGTATCAGAAATGACGTCAGCAATGTAAGTCGGTACCCAATTACTGATGGGGTAGATTATATTTATTTATAACGTTTTTGTGCTGCAAAGGTCAATTTTGTTTATTGCCAGACATATCAATGTATTTTTCGTCGTAATCCGTTCTTCCTAATTCTTTAAAATGTTCCAAATTTAGATCTTTTCTCGTGGTTTACGTAAAAGGGCATTTACGCCAGGGTTGGTACATTGGATTGCTGCCATGTCCCATAAATTAGATTTGATTTATTTATTGTTATGTATTATAGAATATTGACAAAAATAATATTATGATAATTTAAAAAATAAAACAATAACTTTGCTTACATCACTTTTATTTGGTATATACTTTTGCCAACCGGGTTTCGCCACTACTGTAGCTTCTGCAGGGCAGTATAATAGTAAACTATGAACCAAGATACACATGTGTTATAGATTGATAAAAACAGGCGAGTGAAGGGCCAAGGGTGGGAGGGGAGCAGGTACCGAACCGGGAATGGCGTGTGCTTTGTTTATTGGGAATAATTTAAGAATTGGATTTTTATTTAAATTTATTTGATTATTAATGAGTTTACTATTAGTGTTTTTGGCTTTCCTTATTTCTAATGCTTCTAAGTTATCTAGTCTAATTCCTATTCCATTTTTATGCAGTAAACTAGTGCCTGTATTTTTATTGAATGTGTGGTCTGTTTCTAAGAGGTGGTTGGCAAATTCCGAGAACCCGTTATTATTGAGACATCTTAAGTGTTCTTTTACCGGGATATTAACATTACGCGACGTTTTGTGTACATAAAACATGGGGCAGTCATTACATTGAAGTGAATAAACACCTGAGTTGCCCAAAATACCTTATTTATCTAGAAAGAAAAATTGAAATTCTGGTAATACTATTTTTTTAACACCAGATTAACTAATTTATATATCCAGCAGATTCCTAATTCTATTACTGAATCGGTGAGAGCAATATTTCACGAAAATGTTGATAATGCAATATTTATATAGGTTTTAACTATAACTAATAATTTTCCATTCCGTTACCTTGAATTATTTAAAAACATCTAACAAATTTGGCGAAAATGCTCAAAAGCGATATAAAATAACTTTTACTGCAATATTCAGTGCAGACGAATTTAATTATTTTTTCGGTTTTTTTGAATATATTGTTAAAGAAATTTATTTAATAATTGATTTTATTTTTTTTAATTAATGAGTAGTACTTTGTCCACACCACTGTTCTTGATCTATAAACATTTTTTGTGAAAAGAAAATTAAAAATATGTTAGTTAAAATAACATCAAATAAATTAATTTAAGGGATCGTCTTTCAGGGTGGTAGTCGCATTATTGCATCCATGGCTCATTGAGTGAAGAGCTGAGCCACTCGGATATAACCAGGACAATGGCGTTGGTTGACTTCCGTGTCCTGGCCCAGAAGCTGGCTAGTCGGTGGCGAATTGAGGCGGGGAATGAGTGAACCCTCCCTCGAGTGAACATCGTAGAGGCATAGCAGAACCTTGGAAGTTGCAGAAGTTCCCTGTAGCATTGTTGTAGCATACCCTCAGTTTGTCTCATTGCGCTGCTGAGTATTGTGACTACAGCTAATATGTGTAAAAGCAGTTTCGCTACAGTGATAGAACCGCCTTGAGAGCATTCCGGTGCATATATTAATGACCCCTGTTTGTCGTTCCATATCTTCTACATCAGGGTAAAAGATCTGAGAATTAATTAATTAATATTGGAAGCTCATTCTTTGTTGTGGATCTTCTCATTCCGACACTTAAGTTGAGGTGTTTCAAACACCATCATGTTTTATTTATGATAGAATCGATGTTCAGCGACATATAGAATTTTTGACATTTGAGCGGTCCAATTCAGCTTCTCATTAACTTGTGATTAGCTGTCAAGGATATCTTAATATGATAAAATGGGGTGAGAATTCTACCCTTAAGGGGAACTTTTCAAATGTCAAAAATTAAAAATGGTGTTTATCGTCGATTCTATCGTCAATCAAATGTTACGGAATTCTAAACACCGCAGTCTTATTGACTAGACCAATACACAATTTATTCAGTGTCACAGCAATCCTGGCGAAGAAAAAGTTCTCCTAAAAAAATAACGAAAATAGTGTAAGTAGTTATTAGCAAGGCATTAGTTAATTCTACAATGTAACTGATTTGAAAAAAGGACAATCTGATACATAACGTGTGAATGCGCCAGGGTTCCTCGATCAGCCCGAGTTTAAGGCTGGGACTTAAGACGAATTGATATGTCGAAAAGCTCTTGACGCGAATGGATTTATATTATCTCGACTAGATTAAAACACTATTTATTCACACCGATATATTTTGGTTTTGAATAATACACTAGTCTAGGAAGGCTGTAATATCCACATAATAATTATTATTGAAAAGCTGTAGTTTTACAAAGAATTTTGTGATAAAGGTGAACTAATTAGGCAGTTGTGATTATTTATAACTTTGACATTTGAAACAGCAATTAATTGCATTATTTGAGAGATGCAATTATATATTATTTGAGTAATTTCCAATACAAAGGAGCAATCACACTCTAAACTAAGATAGGTGAGAAAAATAGGTAAAGTTTAAGAATAAAATTAAAAGGTAAAAAAATACCAATAATCAAATAATGATCTTACTACTGAAACCGAACAACGAGTGTATTAAACACACAGAAGACTATTACATACTCCACTATATTCTGGGGCAGTGGAGAATGAAAGTATTTTCCTGCTAGTATACATAGTATAAATGAAAATGTTTTTCACGATTAATTAACTAGCTTCATTAATCCGCTAACAAACACCTACTTTGAATTAGCAACTGAAAAGCCAAATCTTTATCTTGGTCAGAGAGCAAAGTACGTCACTGGAGTATAGAAACAGGTATCACGAGTGCTATGAATACGTAAGCAATAAGCGTGTTTTATTAATATTACCCCATAAATAGGTAAATAAAGATTTTAAACAAAATAATCATATCAAAAAAGGACTTAAAAATAAATGATTTATTCGTAATATACTCAAAGATACTTACTATTTCAAAATAAGCTTTTTTTTTAAAAAAGAAAATTAACTTAACCCAGCGTTAGTGATATGGGGTGTGTCAAACCACAAATAAATGTTTTTGCAAATATGTATGGTGTGAAAATTTTATTTCCGATTTCTTATACTTTTCACGGATATTCATGTAAGTTTTTTTTTATAAATATGTAAAAATATTATTAATGAAACATATTTTCTAATAATATTTACGAAAAGTTATCAAACTCACCCTTCAAGAAGAAATAAGGGAGATGGGGTTTCTTTCCACCCCATCTCCTTTCTAAACCCCATGTCACCAACGGCGTCTTTTTCATCTCAGTAATGCCGGGTTAATAAACACTTTCATGAAAACGATTAAGTGTCTCTTGAAAATATAATTATAATCTTCAAATCGTAATTTGTCTTTTCAGAATGCTTGGAAGTTAATTACCTCAATTGACATTTTATACTGATGGGTATATTAGGACACAGACATTTTTCATAATATTCTCATGTCATTATTTTTTTTCTATATCACTTACCATATCTCCATCTATAACGTGGGCTGTTGAACCCCCAGCACCGACCCCCTCAATCTACCCCCAATTCTATCTTATACTCTCCATTACCTTAGTAAGTGAATTTAAATATAAGATTGCCAGTACACAAAAAAAACATTTTACAGTTCTTTGAAATAAAAATAAATAAAAGCCCTACAGTAGCAATAGGCAGCCCGCTCACTGGGTAGAGGAGATTATCTCCACATTTATGCACCTCTAACCACAGTTGACACAGGAAGAGGGAGAAATGTCCCCTGTAAACTGAAACATTCCTTCATGACCTAATTTTGCAGAACGACGGAGAATTTCTTATACTAGTTATACTTACCGGTTTTGCTTGAAATATTAACATGAAACAAATGGGAAGAATTTGTAAAAAAAATGATGAAAAACACCAACTCCATTATTGCTCCACATTTTAGATACTCCTCAACGAATCTTTTCTTATGTAACGAAATAGAACAAAACAAGTTACAAATTATTCAAAATAGAGCCATTTGAATAGGCAAAATAGATATTCAAAGGTAACGAGGAACTAAATAGGCTAATAGTGAAACAGATCCTGAAATTGAACGCAATGGTTTTTAAACATTACACACGAGAAGTATTGAAGTATTTACAATAGCATTTACAATTATATTATAACACAAGGACGTGTAAGGAAATCAGACTACGGCAAAAGAACAAAGTTACTTACGCAAAACCGTTTATTCTAAAGAGGGATGAAATATTGTATTGCGGTGTCGGAAAACACCAACTTTAGACGAATTAATAATTTAAAAAGAAATGTTCATTTTTAAATTGTATAATATTAATTACATATAATGGGAACTTGTACCCGCTAAGCCACTACAAGTAGCTTGTCAGCAGGAGTTTAGTTCAACGATCTTATATAATACAAAAATAAATAACAATTATCATACGACTGTGGCGCAAAATTAGAATGTTGTGATAATGCACATAAGTTGGAAAAAATATTTTTAAAAATATGATAACCGTATAACAGTTTTGTTATAGAGACGCCAGAGTCCAATTACACAATATCGGTTTAAATAATATTATAAAAATATCAAAATATCAGCAAGTATTGAACAAATTGAGAAATAAATAAAACAGTAGTACAGTTTTGTTACAGTGAGGATTGAATTAATATAATAGTAACACTTAAGTAAGTTTAAAGGTACCCGCAGCTATCAAGGAGATATACAATCAAGGAGACCATCATATTTGTTCAATAGAAAATGTAAGAAAGAGCAAAATAGCGTAAATACAGCAGATATTAAGGAGCAATACAGTATTTAAAAACAATTGTATTTCGGAAAACATACAGTTATAAAATATACAGTTATATAATATACATTTTTTCTAATTATGTTATTACATTGTTGCATTAACCAGTGAAGTTTCTGTTACATGGAAATAAAAATATGAATACATATTTGTAAATGTTAAAAAGGAAGGAGAAAAAAAAAATTTTTTGGAGTGAATTTGAAAAAAACATAAAAAAATAAATCTTCAATTTATTTTTTATATCTTATTGAAGTTTGTAAACCTCATTGTAATATTTAATCATTGAAGAAGATAATATTAACACATCCCCAAATGAACCACGAACCCGAAAAAACAACAGATATTAAAAAGAGACTGTTCCGATCTAATAAAATCGAGATTCTGTTCCGATTGCAATTGAGTTCTGGATGAAACTTTGCAATCATCATAAGGATAGCAGTCAATAATATGGGATTTATAAAAATGGAGGATAATATTAACAAGTCTTGAACTTGAAGTATGATATCGGTGTAAATGGCGTAGATTGAACTGGTCTCATTAGCTTAGTTGGTTAAGCGGTTACCCCGTATAGGTAGAGGTCCTGGGTTCGAGTCGCAGATGCGACTGAAATCTTTTTAAAATCTGTTGTTTTTTCGGGTTCGTGGTTCATTTTGGGATGTGTTAATATTATCTTCTTCAATGATTAAAAAATAACTCATTTGGTGTCTAAGAAACACTATATAAAAGAAGAAAAAAAGTATGGATAGGTAACGTTAAATCCAACATTATAAAAATAACAACACACAGCAGGGGTATGGAATTATAACTCACCATGCTATTAAATTTTTTGTATTACTAAATTGTCCCAGGAATAAATGGAAAACATCAGCGTATGAAAGGATGTTGTTGTATTTTGTGCATGTTCTTCTGAAAAATGGGTGTTTTTGTGTAGTTAGTTTTTGAGTGTGGGATGTGGAAGAGTTGATTTGAGCGTGTTTCGCACTGGACAGTGGAAAGTAATGTTTCATGGAAAGCAGCAATTTTCAACAACATTGTTGGTGATTTTCTAAAGGAATTTTTTAACTGATATATTTCTTCTTTCTTCTAGTGATGATAACTTGTGGAATGCTAACGAGTCTTTTTGGGGTGTTCCGTGGGACTTGAAAGAAAGATACGAGAGATTATGATGTTCAATAGTACTTAATAGTGTACAATAAGTTATCATTAGTTATATGTAATAGTATACAATAGTATGTAGGTTATCATAGTATACTGTGTATCCTGGTGAAGGAAGCTTCGCTTCCGAAACATATTGATATTTATATATTAAATAGTGGTTTATACAAAACATTTATTATTCATTTTATTCCAAATGACACTACAAAGTGACTTTACATCTATTGACGAAGTTACAATGAAATAGTATCAAATAGTATATAAGTTGAAATTAGTTCATTTATAATCTTAAATGTAAAAAATACTAAAATATATATTTTTAAAGAAAATGTAACAAAAAAAGGTTAATAACTGGAAGGTTGAATAACCGATGGATCAGGAGATCTTTATGGGAACCAGATGATCCTCAGATCCAAACATCTGTTTTTCTTTTTTTTTAACTGGAACTATAATAAATAGGTAAACTTAGGTATACAAAAATGTAAATCATGTCCCATGTCCTAAATGGATTCCCAAGCACTGTTTTTGGGACCTCTTTTAGATTTATCACCAAGCGTGACGATAGTGCCACCGTCAATGTATATTATCAGATGAGACACGTAGCGGAATATATGGTTCCACTTAGTTGGATGTCGTGAATATCCAACTCTATCACGACATTTTAATCAACCTACAACCATCGACCACGGTTGACACATAACATATCAAAATGGGTTTCAGGATGAAACTACACAGGCGTGAATTTCAAGTACCAACCACTGCCAGAATTACACACGAATGGAATTACCCATGGACAAAATTACACATGGAGAGAATTACACCTACTGGAATCACACACGTCAAAAAAATGTTTTTAAGGTTTAAATTTTAGAGTGTGTGTTAAATAAATTTTAGAGTGTGTGCTAAATAAAGTTTGCATTTGACACATAACATATCAAAATGGGTTTCAGGATGAAACTACACAGGCGTGAATTTCACGTACCAACCACTGCCAGAATTACACACGAATGGAATTACCCATGGACAAAATTACACATGGAGAGAATTACACCTACTGGAATCACACACGTCAAAAAAATGTTTTTAAGGTTTAAATTTTAGAGTGTGTGTTAAATAAATTTTAGAGTGTGTGCTAAATAAATTTTAGAGTGTGTGCTAAATAAAGTTTGCATCTATTGTAATTCGCCTGTAAAATGAACTTTCAAAGTTCCATAGGTCTTATAAGGTTCTTGCTGTTAACAACTGAAAATAGTTGTACTTATCTAAAAAAAATCACGACATTAAAGACCACCGCTCGCTTTTGCTTCCTCTGAAAATAATATATTACTTCTGTTTTTTGTTAAAATTATAAAGAAAATTCTTGAAATTCAAAAGTTTGAGAAAATTTGATTTGAAAAATTTTCGCAAATACCTTCATACAAGAGGAAGACTCTTTCTGTGCATAGAATGTAGTAACTTGTTAAAGAAAATTACTTATTCATCATCTGACTGAAACCATATCTACACCCCCAGGAACCCACGTTAGCTTCCGTAATTAAGTCTCGGGTAGAATGTACCTTTACATAATGGTTACGTACGTCAGTCGTATTAACTGAAAGCAGGTAAACTACGTCAGCCAAAAGGTACACGCGTCATACTGGTAGGAAAATTATTTAATTTGGTCCTTGAATCCCATGAAATGGAATACACTGGGTAGCTTACCTCTCTGCAATAGACCCCCATCGATCAGTTGAGATTCTATTAAGGTTTTCAGTACCTTTCTTTTTTAATTGTATAAGATGTCATAAATAACCTACGAATACATCTTCTTATTTTTGTCCCTATCCTGTCTCAGGTCAACGGCATCCATCCAAAGTAGGTCTAAACTCTTCTCGCACGGCCTCTGAAGTTGCTTCTCCAGCCTGTCTGGGCCGGCCAACTGGACTTCTTTCTTCTGGAATAGCACTGCGGAATTCGACCTTCCGACATTCTTAATACGTGCCCAAGCCACCTCAGTTGCGACTTTTCCATGACGAGTAGCAGTGGTTCGATGTTGAGCTCCTTCTGGATTGTCGAGTTTCTTATTCGATCTCATTTTGTGACTCCTACAACTCCTATCATAAGTCTTATTTCAGCAACTTTGACCTTGTTACATGTTCGCTTGCATTGTTTTACTTAATGGTAAAATATTTAACGGTGAACTTCTGGCTCAAATAAATTTATTTGTACCAGAATCTCACTCCGAGGACGTCATCACAACCTCTAATACATCAAGAAATCAGTCTGTTTTTAATGTCTTATAATGCATTTACATTTATGCAGGGTTTTTAGCATTGCATATGTGGTACAATGCATAAACGGTACAATTATAATTAATTAGTATTTTTTAATTTAATGTAAATCAAATTTAATAATGTTATTTTTAAGTTCTGCAAGTATTTTTAGTCTGTATTATTGTGACAGCTGTTTCGGCGTTCAAGGCCATTCAAACAGCTGTTAATCCACATTGTGACGACCTATTTACATGATTTTATTCAGTCCTACCCCATTCTAATTTGGACGGGTTTTTAAAAATAATGATTTATTATCGGTTTAGTTAGAAAACAATTAAAATTCTCTATTCTGTGAGGTTTTTTACATTGTAATGTGTTTCCCCTTATATAACTGATAATGTTTTCTTAATTGATTTATTTAAATTTGTTATATTGTTTTGATAATGTGAACAAATTGAGAAGCGGTGAATATATAATTTTAATAATAATAAAAAGTAAAAATACTTCCAAAAATACATTTAATTAAAAAATTAAATTAAATGAAATTCTAGGAAAAATATACAAAGACAATTAATAATAATGCATTATTATTAATATTTAAAATATTATTATAAATATTTGTACAATTTGAATAAATAAATATCCAGATCTGGTGACCATAAGTACGCGTTACACTGTCAACTTTGCCTCGATACTTAATTCAGCTTTTCTTATCACTGAACTATTGCTGCAATCTACGATTAATTTCTCCGTGTGTATACTAGTGCAATAAAAAAGAAATGAACCCACTAAGTTTGGGAACCTCTGATCTAGCGGTACTAATAAAGCCTGAAAGCAGTTATTTAAATTTCAGGAATTTCTTATCAAACGCTTTACCCATAAATTTAAAATAAAAAATGGAAAAGCAGCTCTACTTCCCTAAAATAAATATATATTTTCTATCTATTTCAATGATAAAATAATTTCTAATTTACTTCATCGAATACACATGAGCATTAATAGGCAGGTATTTAGGTTCAGTTTGCCGCATAAAAAAAAACAAGGGCACAATTAGCTAGGAATCGAATTCCCACTTTTAAATTTTTCATTTAATTTTCAAGACTTCAAACTGTTTAAAGCCAATGGGACTATTGCAACTCGTATTTAGGGAATGTTATTGACGAATGAAGTGAAAAAAAATCAGTAAATGTTTTACCATTTGAAATATGTTTGTCAATTCGTCGAATTTGAACTTAAAAAATTAACATTTTTTTCCATGACTATGATAATTCTTCACAGGAAAGCAATATTGCTGTAACAGCAAAATCTATCTAAAAGAAAAACAGAATTTTGAGACCATGTATCAATTGAAAACGTAATATTGACAAAAGAAAGAGTTTTTCCAACGTCGTACAGGTTTTATTTTTCACTGTGGAGTCACGAGACCCAGATAGATCGCTGCAGAAAAATAAAACCCCGTAGAATAGTGTGCATAAAGCATTTTCATGGGTAATAATAATAATAATTGGACCATTTCTATAGCGCCGCTTTACAAATATTACTTACTATTCTTATATTATTCTTATATTACGTCTATTCTACGAATTTATTATTATTATAATTTTTTTTTTGTTTTACATTTATTTTCTCTTTTTGGATAGGCTATCATTACACATTATTTATAGATCATAGTGGTGGTTAAGCAGTATTACTTTCTTGTGACGATATGGTACGAACAAGAACTCAATTTTACTCAATCTAGGCATTAACAGTATGGTACTATTTATTAAAATGATTTAGTTTTTTATGATGCTTCAGTAATATAAAAATAATCATTATGATACTCACTCACAGATTTTTTATTGCATAATTTAAAAGCGATTAAAAAAAATACTTCCAAACGGTCCAACATAAGAGTATGCTTGAATGTGATTGTAGTACAATTAAGTGCCAAAACAGATTTATGTGGCGGTACATCCACTCTGCCTACCCCTGGGGAGAAATGGAGTGACGGTTAAGTAATCCAAAAACTATTGATTTGGAGACGGTGCCGGATACAAGCAAGTTATTTGGCAAATGTTCGTATCAATTAAATAATCACAAGCTGGCACTAATGGTTTTGCTAAACGGGTTTCCGCAGGGCGTCGGACTGGGAGAGGGGAGGGGGACCATTGCAACACATCTGCGAGTGGAAAGACAAACTCCAACAGACAATCAGATCATAATAGATATTTAACAGAATGCGTAATTATCTAACGATGTGGTCAGGGCTCACGGCGCATCAGGCATACGTATAAAGGCATGCGGAACTCCTCTACAATATCACTGACCTTCCAGCTGCATACGGAATCATGTCTCTACCACCAATAGTAAGTCCTCAAATAATTTTGTTGTACAATAATTTTTTTCTCCATCTTCTTCTACTCTCTTTTTGATTATTTCAGGGATGCCAGTCATTCACTGCTTCATGTAACAGAATCACCGTCACAACATTCTCGCGTGATTGTGTTTCTGCTCGCATTTACTCAATTAACCGTCTTCCACAGATGCGACCGAATTCTTGTAAAGTATTGTGCCAACTGAGATGGCAATCTACGTTAAATACCTTACAATGAAATTCTTAATGTTTACCTATTTCATTTATTTTTTAAACTTTTGTTTGATTTTTACGTGTAACAGCTGTATCGCCTTCGGAAGGTACTAATTAATTCGGTAGCATTTGATGTCAGTAACGAATTTTGTTGGACTTCTGGAAAGTAAAATATACTCGGCAATAATAATATTTTGGATTATAATTTTTTAAAAATTCGCACAAATTCCGAGAAAAACCTCTTACTCTATTGGACTTATAATATTTTAAATGTAAATAATGTTTTTCACTCTTACTTCTTTATTACAAAAAAATATCAGGTATTCATAATTACTGGAATTCATATCATTGTTCCGTATGAATTCGAAGTGCCAGAGTCCAGGCGATAATAATTTGTGTTAATAAAAAATGTTTCTCACTTGTTTTGGAATGGACACATGATCCAGTCTTTAGTATATTTTTATTAGGGCGTTTAGTACCGACGCTTTTCTTGTCCGTAAATGCATTTCGACTAAAGCAATAAATTATTCTAACGTCTGACCAGGGATGAAGGCCGACATTAGATTTATATTTATGCCTTAAATACGTTATGCAGTTCATTTTATAATGTTTACAGGTGTTTTTATTCTCGTGCCTCTCCTTGGGGATGGCAGCTTCCTTCACCCCTTTCCTGGAATACGGCCCCCCTCCTGCGGGAGTTCTACACCCTACCCTTCATGAACCAGCACTTCTGGGGCACCAACCTGATCTGGAGCAGCATTTGGTGCAGCCTACTTTTGGATTTAAGCAACCGATTGACCACCCTGAGCAGGAACACCCTGAAACCGATCGACCTACTTTTGATATCGAACAACCCATAGAACATCTACTCCTCGACCAGGAGCAACCGGAGGAGCCTATTTTCGGAAGTTTAGTTCATCCCCAGGAGCTGCATCAACTTGGTTTAAATAAACCTTGTTCGGTGCATCATGAAACTGCGCTACCTTGCGCACAACTACCTCAACTAGGTTTAAATAAACCTTGTTCGGTGCACCATGAAACTGCGCTACCTTGCGCACAACAACCTCAACTAGATTTAAATAAACCTTGTTCAGAGCACCTCGACTTTGCGCAACCTTGTTCACAGCATCCTGCGCATGATTCACAGACACCATGTTCAGGACATCCCAAGTTTGCGAACCCTTGTTCAGAACAACCTCAACATGGTTCACAACAACCCTGTTCAGGACATCCCGAATCTGCGCAACCTTGTTTAAAGAATGGTTTACAGCAACCCTGTTCGGACCAGCCCGAATCCGACCAACCCAACTTCGATCATCTTGATAATCAACAACCTAGTTTTGGTCAGCCTGGTTCAGAACAACTTCAAACGGTGCTACCCGTTGAGCAACCTATCGTCGAGCAACCTCTGCAAGTTAGCCCAGACCAGCCAATCGTCGTGGTTCGAGATGGCGTGGGCCAATACAGCGTGGGGCACGAGATCCAGGGTCCAGACGGACAGAAAGTCAGCGAACAAGGACAACTCATCACCACCAACGGAGGCTGGGAGTACGTCATTGCCAAAAAGGGATCTTACTCCTACACTTCCCCCGAAGGCATTCTGGTCTCAGTAGACTGGGAAGCTGACCACAATGGTTTCAGGATCATCAACTCTACTGTCTAAGATCAACTATCATCAGAGGCAGACTGGCAAACAAATTCTATCGGATATACTTCAGTTTTTTTTTACCCAACCATAAAAATAATTTTGTATATATCTACAATTCATACAGATACTGCTTAGTCACGGCGGAAACATTATGTTGCAATTTTAATAATAAACATTAGGGATGTAATAATACACGTTTTTGCTGATAAGATTCCGATAACGATTATTAATTATAGTCAATTATCGACGATATTGATCAGACCAGTACACTATGAGTCAATGGATTACAATACAAATTGCTCTTTATTGCTAATACAACAATAAAGTACATTATACTCAAAAGAATGTGAGTTGGAAGATGAAGATTGTACGAAAATATTAAAGTAGAACTAGAGTTTCAATCGAAATCAAAGTTAAAAAGAGGGGAAAGTTGTCATTTTTTAAATGAAGGTTTTTTTAAAACAATAACACGAAAAAACGATCTATGAACACGTACACATTGTAATATTAAACTTTTTATCAGTAAAGACGTAGCGGTATCTAAATCGCTATTATCACAACCCTAATTTACTCAACATGCTCTCCGTGAAATAAATGAGATTTTTTATTGTGATGAAGAGCTATTCCGTTTTAATAAGTTCACATTTCTATGAAATATGAGTGTTTTCCTCATTATTTGGTGAGAGTTTAAAAACCCGTGAAGACAGGGTTATGTTATTTTTGTCGATAAAAACTGACTGAATCAAAATATTTACCGGGAAGAAATAAATAATATTTATTATTGCTAGAATGCTTAGCTCCACCCAACATCGTCCCAACGAGATGCCAGTCCGCCTCTGATTATAATATATTTTACCATATCAATTAGACATGAGATTGTTTGTACCTGCGGGCTCCGATATTCCCACGTGCCTTTCCACAAAGATTCCTACTTCATGTGTAAATAAGCAATAAAATACACAATACCAATTTTGTCTTTTATTCAATGGTGTCCTATAAACCAATCCAATAATAGCATTGTTAACCCTCCCTGGCCGGTGCTCTAAATATATCTTTAAATATACTAAACACAGAGTTCATATTTTAGATGTTCCTCAGCAATACATTATTGTGTTAGATAAAATAATTACCAGGGGTGTTAGTTGAAGTTTGGCGGTTTTTTCAATAAGGAAAACGCTTAATTCTCAAGGGAATCTCAAAAAAATTTTATTCAAAGTATTGACCATTGGATTCTATACATTTTGGCCGTCTTTGAGGCAAATCACGGATACCATTCCAAAAAAAAAATTCTCTTTCGAGGCAAACCATTCGACGAGCCATTTTTCTACTTTTTCAAAATTGGCGAAGCGCTGCTCTGCGAGTGAGTGTCCCGTCGATGCGAAAAGATGATAGTCGATATTTATCGAACGCAACAGAAAAAAATGTTTCGTCCATAAATCAGGAAAAAAAGTTAATATACAGTCTGTGGCAAAATTATCGAGAAAAAGATTCTGAAATGCGCTAGAAGGGGTAGCGGAATGCGCCGAGTGGTAGGGGTAGTCGCAGCTACCAAACGAGCTACCAAATTAGCCCTCTCCGAGCAATGGTAGAGCTATCACAGTGATCCTCGCAAAGTGTATTTTGTCGTCGCGTCGGAAATCAAGATGCAACGTTTGCTGGAGCAGCGGGCAGTCAACAAATTCTGCGTTCGGCTGAATAAAACCGGTTTTGAGACCCTGTCCATGATTCGGGAAACCTTCGGAGATGAAACCATGTCACAGGCAAGGGTTTACGAATGGCACAAACAATTCCAAAACGGCCGGGAATCAATTTAAGACGGTGTGAGCGTTAGACGACCGTCAACTTCCAAAACTGATGACAACTTCACGAAAGTGAGGGAAGTGTTACAGTCTGAGTGTCCGTCCTTAAACGGTTGCTCGAAAGGATTCGTCGCGTTCGAAAGGAGATCGCCAATATCTGGATTTTGCATCATGACAATGCCCCATCACACTCAGCTCTCGTCGTCCAGGAGTTCCTCGTTAAGCATAGCGTGGCGACACTGCCGCAACCGCCGTACAGTCCTGACTTATTTTTGTTTTTGCACCACCGGACTTCTTTTTGTTCCCCCGCATCAAGCGAAGTCATTGAAGGGACGCCATTGAGACGTTGGATGGGATGAAAACCGCTTCGACGCAGTGCCTTAAGGGGGTTCCCTCTCCTGCCTTCCAGGGTGCCTTCCAAGAGTGGAAGAAACGCTACCAAAAGTGTATTGACGCCCGAGGGGCGTATTTTGAAGAATATTAATTGTTTGTTTTTTTTTCTCGATATTTTTGCGACAGATCCTGTATATGTATTTCTGCGTGTGATGATGACTTGTCGAGTAGTGCGGTAGTGAGCGAAAGGGGTACGGGGTTTCGCTCACCGTGCCACCATGCGCTGTCATCAACACTAGCTGGGGTCTGCCAATTGTAATGAACGCATCATGCGTTTTATGCGTGGACGATGTTTTTTCCTCGTTTTCAGCACGCATTATTTTACTTATGTACATATTATGTAACCATGTACTTCTAATAAAATGATTTACTTAAGTAATAAATGTTAATTATTCATTTTTAGAACTTAAATGCGTACACTGTGTACTGTGCGCTAAGTATACAGTACCGAAGCTAGAGGGATTTTCTAGCACCGTAACGGAAGGGTTAATATCTTTAAATAGATTTTTTTTCTTTACAATCTCGTGAATATTTTGATAGTAATAAATGTTCAATAAGAAAATGTTTTTAAATATTCGATCTCTTTTATTACGTTAGACGACGCGACGCGATGATTTATCAGTGACTTGTGGTTCAATTTAATTGATGCCTAAAACATTTCTTTAAATCTACATACTTAACGCATTTCTATCTTTAAACCTATATGTATTAAAATTTGAAAAGTATTTTGGTTATTACGAAATATTATTTGGAGAAATAATGTTTCCTCGGATGGCGCTAACAAAAAGTTGTCCAAAGAAGCGAAGCTAGCACTCCACAATGGAGTGCTGATACCAACCCTAATGTATTGCAGTGAGGCATGGAATTGGCAGAGGAAGGTTGAAAGTAAACTGAATGCCGTAGAAATTAGATCTCTGAGGCGAATGTGTGGTAAAACCATGTATGATCGTATGAAAAATATTGAAATTCGTAAAGAATGCAAGGCTGATGTAAGCGTAATGAGTAAGATTGAGAAAGGAACGCTTAGATAGTTTGGGCATGTAGAGCGAATGAATGAAGAAAGGAGTGTAAGGAGAATATATGACGCTAATGCGAATGGAAGAAGAAGTCATGGCACGATCAAGTGAAGCAAATACTTGAGTCAGGCCATGTCACTGTGCTATTTTCAGTAAAATCGGTTTAGTAATTTTCGAGAAAATCCAGGACAGACAGACAAATATTCATTTATATATATATAGAGATAACAAAAAATGATCCATTGAATGACTAACACGATTAACTTATTTGATTTTGCTTTGAGGTTATAAACATGTTTATAATTTTTTCTATTATGTTTTCGAAAATGTTTTTGTATATTATTACTTAAAGATAAATAATGTTAATTGTGTATAATATCATAAGAAATCAGTAATGAATATGACTCCACGCCACTGAAAGGATCTACAACAAAACCGTGCTTTCATATTTGATCTTTTTTATTGTTTAAGTTTTATCCTTCACTATTTATTTAATTTTCTCCACCTTAATTTTTCTCGCTGTCTATCTTTTTTATTTATGGATTGTAATACATATTTTTTAACGCTGATTTTCTATGCTTCCATCTAACAAATTGTTTTCTATATATTTTTGACATGTTATACAAATGGCGAGGTTAATAAATATTTAGAAAATATAAATGAAGGCGTTGACGTACATATTTCTTACACTCAGTATCAGCGGAGGGAAAGATTCAGATTTAAAATGATCTATTGAATGGTTTTTCCTACGTTGAGAAAATAAATAATAGCCGTTGATGGATGATATAATTTTAGCCGAAATTATCGCGTAAATGAACTACTTCGAAGATCAACATCACGCAACACTTATGGATATCTACTATAAAACTGACAACTTGTGGAGATTTACTAACAAAACATATGAAAACCCTAAGCCGTTATTAAAATCGGACAAACCGATTGTAGAATCGGAATAATTTCATCACAAACTTATTTATTTACCCAAAGGCATTTTTTTTAAATGCCTTTCTAAATTAATAACAATTATTTTAACCACTGTTTTTATAATCTAAATATCTACATGTTTCAGTAGAAAAGCTCCCCTCATCAGGATAAACAATATACCTACTAAAAATAATGACGAGTATAGACAAATAATAAGCGAATAGAAC
The DNA here is from genome assembly GCA_022606495.2 of Halesus radiatus. Lineage (NCBI taxonomy): Eukaryota > Metazoa > Arthropoda > Insecta > Trichoptera > Limnephilidae > Halesus > Halesus radiatus. Next base: position 22,247 of record JAHDVE020012020.1, read on the forward strand.
AATTTACAAACATAAACAAAAATTAAAAATAAGTAATGAAAGTAGGTAAGTGATCAATTACAAAAAGGAAAAAGTAAATGAAAAAAAAAATTATATAATATTTAATGAAATAAAATATGCCAGAAATTTGAAAAAACGTTTTTTTTATTATTAATATAAATAAAATCAAGAAAACAGCAAGGCAGAAAAAAATAAAATAATAATAAAAATTATTATTAAAATTTAAATTAATAAGATTATAAATATAGTTATTAATGTGAAAATAAATTTATGAGGTTACCATAATTTTTTTTTGATTATTATTAAATAATTATTTCTTTTTAAGAAAAAATGCATTTCTGACTCTCGTTTTGTTTACCAATACAAAATAATTTTTTATTTAACAAGGTTTAATAATAGTGTTACTCGTAATATTATGGACATCATAATAATATAAAGATTTCCAAATAATAAATAATGAAAATACATCTGCCGTAACTAGTGACACCTATATATTGAAACGGAAGCTTTGAAATTGGGTGAAAATTTTATGAACGACATCTTCCGGAAAAGCTCCAAGGCTTGATGAAAAGCATGTTCATACATTTCTTGGATGCGAGAAGATTTTTATGATTTTTGCTGTAATGATCCACAATAGTTTGAAGATTTTCATGCAGGGTGGCAGAAATTTGAGTTTCTGGGGTTTGTAGTATCATTATAACCCGAGAAATAACTGTTTTTTTTTCATGATTTATTTTAAGTTTCTTTTTCATTTCTCTACATCCATTACGTCTAGATATTAAAGTCCTTTTCCATCTGTTAGGTTTAGTCTGAAGGTTACGAGCTTAGGATTATGTGCTACATTTACGATCAATAGTATTCATTCATTAATAGTAAGTGACAAATAATATATTCTCTCACAGCGTACACTTCTCTATGAATGAAATCCATGAAGAAACCATAAGACGTATTGGTTAAACTGTTTTCATAATATTTCCGAGTTCGCTAATAATGTCAAATCAATTCTCTTTTGTAAAATTTAATATTAGTAAAATGGTCTACTCTAATTACATAATAATATTGAGAACCTTTAATATCGTCTAATTTAACCTAAAACCCTTACTTTCAATCACAAAATTTTAGTAGCATTATCTATCAATTTAATAAAATTAATTAGCCCTCGGAAAGAAGGCCTATGCTCCGATATTTATATCTACATAATATATAAATTAGTGAAATGGTTGAGCTTTGGGCAAACTTAATTTTTCCTTTCATATTTATATAGTAATATTGTGAGATGATCATGCAATTTGTTTAAGAATAATAAATATCTGTAATATGTAATCTGTAATCTGTTGTCTGTAACCTGTAATCTGTAAACTGTAAACTGTAATCTGTAATCTGTAATCTGTAATCTGTAATCTGTAATCTGTAATCTGTAATCTGTAATCTGTAATCTGTAATCTGTAATCTGTAATCTGTAATCTGTAATCTGTAATCTGTAATCTGTAATCTGTAATCCGTAATCTGTAATCTGTAATCTGTAATCTGTCACCTGTAATCTGTAATCTGTAATCTGTAATCTGTAATCTGTAATCTGTAATCTGTAATCTGTAATCTGTAATCTGTAATCTGTAATCTGTAATCTGTAATCTGTAATCTGTAATCTGTAATCTGTAATCTGTAATCTGTAATCTGTAATCTGTAATCTGTAATCTGTAATCTGTAATCTGTAATCTGTAAATCTGTAATCTGTAATCTCTGTAATCTGTAATCTGTAATCTGTAATCTGTAATCTGTAATCTGTAATCTGTAATCTGTAATAATCTGTAATCTGTAATCTGTAATCTGTAATCTGTAATCTGTAATCTGCTGTAATCTGTAATCTGTAATCTGTAATCTGTAATCTGTAATCGGTAATCTGTAATCTAATCTGTAATCTGTAATCTGTAATCTGTAATCTGTAATCTGGACTGTAATCTGTAATCTGTCTGTAACCTGTAATCTAATAATCTGTGTAAATGAAAATAATCTGGTAACGGTCTATACTTAATTACTTAATTAATCTGTTGGAAATGAACACTTGGTCAGAAAACGTCGGTGAGATGAAATTGTTTAAATCTTCCGCTAGCTGCATACTTTTACTCAGTTTTTATTTGTGAAAACAGATGTGAGTATCTGATTGGTTTCATCACCATTTGCTTCGAGTAGAGCGTACTTTTTGTTAGATGAAAAAAATCTGATTTGGGGGCATTCGAAATATGGTTATAATGCTACGCGTTCATAGATGGCGTTTATTTGAATATTTTAGAAAAGAAACACTTTTACCACGTAATTTTTAAATATTTATATGAATTGTTTGTTGGCGGGTACTGAATGTGTAAATGTTACAATAAAGTAATATATTTTTATATGTTTCTTGAAGGAATTCAGCTTCATACTTACAAAAAATATTTACTCCTTTTCATATACCGTATGTACTCGTACACCCGCTAACAAAAAATTCTTCTCAATATTTAAAAGCATTAGCTATTAAAATTATTTTTTTTTATCCTCAAATATCAAAATTACTGCCATCTGTAAACGCGGGGTGTTATAATACTTGCCCTTAAAATGAGATATGGTGAGTGCGTTCGGTTTATATCCTTATTATTATTATTTTAAATGAATAATAGTATATTCATACAATGTGAGTTTGTTCCTTACTACTTCAAGTAGCTTGTCAGCAGAGGTTTAATTCAACAATATTATATAATACAACAATAATTAAAAAATAATCATACAAATAGTAGAACAAAAATAATAGAACAATATGGGTATAATAAAAAACAATAAAACATATGTAAAATATATGAAAACAGTATGTCAGTTTTGTTATTGTGAGAACAAACTCCAATTACACAATGGCAATTAAATAAAATTATGAAAACATCAAAATACAAGCAAGTATCATAAAAGTTGAGAAATACAAAAACAGTATGACAGTTTTGTTACAGTAAGAATAGACTGTTAATACAATAGTAGCACTTAATTAATTATAAAGATACCCGCAGATAAATTTGTTTAAAATATAATATAAGAAAGAGCCGAATAGCATCAATACAGCAGATATCAAGGAGATATATAATCAAGGAGACCATCATACGTGTTTAAAAGACATCATAAGAAACTGCAAAATTACATCAATACCTAAGGTCACTTCCTAAAAGCTAATAATTTTAAAATAACGAGAATTTCATCATAGAGCAATTGTTGATGCTTTCTCTTAACGTATGTTGGCTGTCAACTATTTACAAGGTAACGTGCAGGCTGCAGCCAACAACTCTGCAGAACTGCGCTAGTACCGGTCACTTGGATTACGAAGCCACAAAGTGCGATGTCTTCCCCCCTTCGGCAGTTTATATTCGCACATTTCATCAAATAAATTTGGAACAAAACTTCTATCAAAGGAAAATATGTATACTTAAAAACATCTTGTGGACTGAGGATTAAATCTGTATGTCTAGTTGCAAATATCAAACACTGTCTATAAACAAAGGGAGACTACGCGTAGCATGCCTTAAAACGAACTCTATAACCGATTTACGCCTCATATAAAATTCGCATCGCTTATTTATACGCTTTCCCATCAGGTCGTTAAAATGAGGTAAGTTTATACCTCCTATTTAGGCAGTTGGTGCCGAATGTTAGTGATCGTAATATCGGTACGGCACTAAAGTAATACCGACGCAGCTAATCCGGGCCATACTTAGCTTCCCAACGCCCTTCCCCTCTCCTACCGCTGGGTTAATTACCGGGATAATGGCTCGGGTAGGCACCTATTTAAGCAACCACCCCTCACCTTCTCGATAGGTTCTATCGCCTCACCCCTTATGATCCGATAGGAATAGAAAATGATGTGCCGAAAACTTAGCATGTACTGATAACGCTTAAGTCTCATGTATCTAGGTACTTACATAATATTAATATGCTCTTATATAAAGATCGTGCTTAGTTTTACTTCACCCCACCAAGTAAGCTCCAGATTCTTCGCTGTATTGATGCATGGATAGAGTGCAATGGAGTTAATAAATGAAGTTGATTCCTCTGATCACTTGTAACATGCTTTCTATGCATACGAAAACATGATGATGGTATAGTAACAAATAAGCTAAGTGTACTCAATCAAGAAAACCCCCTCTAAGAAAAACTAAGCAGTTATGTAATTAATTATAAAAGTGTTGATACTCTATTATAGGTGATTATCATTAGGTAAGTCACTTGAAACATGTTTCTATACATTAATAATGTATCACGAATAACATTGAACAGTCTTAGTGCCACTAATAGACCGACAAATAGTCAACTTTAACTAAAATAGCCTGTTGGTCGATACATGACTAGGTGTGTACCCAGACATGTATCGACCATTTTATGTTAAAGACAAAAAGATTGTACCAATTCATAAACGATCATTTAACCATTACAGACCATACACTTATCCTAGAAATAAAGATTACAAACAATTCATATGTAAAGCCATACAAAACTATAAAAATTTACAACAAAACTGATACCTAAAAACCAAAGGATTCACTTTATATTTAAAAAAAATGGAAAAACTCTTAGAAAATAAATACGTCAAGGTGGTCAAATTTCGTAGAATGTATTCAATTAAAAATACTGTAAACAACGAAAAAAGTACACCAATTAAACTTAATTTTCTAAAACCGTGGATATCAAAATGACTTATTCAGAAAATCAGACACCTCGCAAACAAAGTAATTCAAACCCACGGGTGCGACATCTATATCTTAATTATTTAAAACAATATCCAAATCATGCACAAAGTTCGTAACTATGTCGAAATAAATATACTATAAAAATAAAATAGATGAATAAAATCCCAATAAGACCACAAAAACACACGGCAAATTTTAAAATAAAAAAATCCAAACAACAATAAACCAAAGCGATCGCATCAGAAAGATTAAAATAGAAATCAGTGTGTTTCTTTCTTTAAAATATCATTCATTACCCAATCAGAAAAGAAAGCTTATGAACGATCTCAAAAACACAAATTCACAGGTCAGTGACATAACATCATCAATGATAATTGAAATATTAAAAACCACACTTCATATCCCTCTAACTAAATTCTTAAATCGGTGCATCAAATAAGGCATTTTCTCAATAATTTTAAGAACGGGCAAATTCCAATCCACAAAAACACAAACAAGGACGAAATTAATATCCATAGACCAATTATAATTTTGAACAAAAAAAAAAAAATTAAAATGTTAAAAATTATTGTACCCCTTCCCCTACCCCTACCACTACGCCTACCCCTAACTCCACCCCTACCCCACCCCCACCTCTATCACCTCCCTACTCCCACCCCTATCCCAACCCCTACCCCTACCCCTACCCCCCACCCCTACCCCACCTCCACCCTCCAACCCCACCCCTACCCCTACCCTACCTAACCCCACCCCTACCCCCACCCCTACCCCTCACCCCTACCCCCACCCTACCCCTACCCCTACCCCCACCCCCACCCCCCCACCCCTGCCCCCACCCCTACTCCCCTACCCCTACCCCTACCCCTCACCCCTACCACTACCCTTACCCCTACCCCTACCCCTACCTCTACACCTACCCCTACCCCTGCCCTACCCCTACCCCTACCAATAATTTCATCTTAATTTTATAAAATAATTTTTAAAAAAATTGATTAATTTATCTATACTTCTGCTTTTTATGGTTATTACGGTTGACAGCTCAGTGGCCTTCCGAAAACGTTGTAAAACTGATGTAAAGCGAGTAATAAAGAAATCAGAATAATAATCCAAGATGAGAAAAAACTGTGGACTGCTTTTAAAATAATAGTTCATTAGCGGATACACTGAAGGGATAATACATACTTCTTTATTATATGGCGGGATACGTATTCAGAGTACATTTTTAACACGTAATACCCGGAGGTTCAAAATAAAACACATTCGGCGATGGTGGGTCCAGATAGACCCGGCTGAAATGATGAAAATAAAAGGCTTTTTTATGCATTTTTCGTCCATATCCTTACTTTTATATGATATTATGTAATTCCTCATAAACTCATAACATATTCCTTGTGTTTCTTGTATAAAGATAGATGTTTTAGAAATTAGTATTCCGTAAATGTTGCGGTTCTTCGATATGCAGCAGCGCGGGCATACCACGCGAAAGCAAAACCACGACTAAATCGGTCGCGTCTTGAGACAACCGCTGCCGACGGTCAGGGGAATGAGGAGGGCAGTGCGGGAGGGGGGGATAAGGACTCGCCCCAGGAAGTCAGTGGAAGCGAACATTTTTGTTTATATATTTATTAACATTTTCGGGAAATCGATGGTGTGCATTTACAAGTATATCATGTATTATTTAAAATACCAGAAATAAAATCACTTATTTAATTCTTCCTTGTGGCTGTACCTCTAATAGAAAGATGTGTAAAAAGAAAATAAATTAAATTTATAGCCATATTATATGATGATTGCTTATGCAAATATTATAAAATATTATATAATGGCGTTCTTATTTGAGTATTTAATTTTCTCACACATTTATTTGTCACAATTAAAACCATTGAATGACATACATTTTAGTTAAAAATACTAAAACTTTTATTTTTCAACAAAACAAATTTAAATGAACAATTTTCATTAAAAATTAAAGGAATCCGGAATTTGACAAGTTGATCTGCAACGGATTCACTCAGATTTCCTACACTAACTGCATTATCACTTCCATTTTCACTTTCAGATATTTTCTCTAGTAATATGTCTTCCGGATCACTTTCAAATTCTGGATCCAATGCTTCGAATTCCAAGTCGCCATCATCACTGATCTCACTGTTAAGTAGCTTTTCAATCTCATTATCAGCTAAATAATGTTGCCTTGCCATTGCGTTAGTATGGTACGAAATAAAAAAAAAAATTAAAACAAAGTTATAAAAATATAATCAGAATACTAGAAATGTGCCCGAATGGTTGACAACATCTGCGTGTTAAGGACTGCGAGAGACAAAGACGGAAGGATAGAGCGAGAGATATACTGTTTCGTCGGCTGCTCAAATTCAAATGAGAAGAGATAGAGTTTTTGCGTGTTTTTATACACAATTATTCTAATAACTTATTTAAAACGTGTCCGATTTTAATCATTTTTGAGTCGAGATGTGGGTAAATATTTGATAAAAGAATAGACAAGAGGAAATTAGCCTAAACGAAATATTTGCGGAAAAATCTTTTATTTAAAAAACACAGGGTCAAATCAGACCCATCACCGGAGTCGAGGTGTTAACCCGAATGACCTTAGTCACCAGTAGTCAAATCATTTTTTTATTTAAATTATTTATGCATTTAACAGGTATGTACTACTAAGCATAAATATGTGAATAATATATTACATTGTAGCCAGAAAATAAGAAGAAAATCACTCAGAAGCTTGGTGTACTGAACCGCAGATTCTACCATAGTACGAAACTGCTGACCCTGTCTTTACTATACAGGGGTGCCTATACTCGTTCAAACTAAATGAATGAATGTATGAACTTGGTTCACCGCCCATTTTTTAAACGGAACTCTTGACGTAACGAGAAAAGCACAGAAGGCGAAATTTTTTTCATTGTCAAATGTCTTTTAAGATGAAGCTCACCACTAATTTCGTCCTTCTTAATTAATAACGATAAATAGAACATTTTTCAACTGTATTTAACTTTTAAGATCAGTGCACATTTAGATTACCTATCAGTAAATGCCTTGACGTATGCAGATTTTTGTGTTTCGTAGGCATATTTTAAAAGTAAATTGTATATTTGATTTTCATTTAGCAATTTAAACTCTGAGGTAAATTATGTTCAAACAAACATAAAAGAAGAATGCAATGCAAACATAAATTTGATTCAAAATACGTTACCATTGGTATTATTATGACGAGAGGTAATAAAGAAAATGAAGATAACAAGAGGTAGTAAAAAAATAAAATAAACGGAAGGATAATAAAAATCATTAAACATACAGCCAAATCATTTTAAAGAGATTCTTAGTTGTGTAGTGGTGCACATCAATAGTAGTTAAAATTGGTTCGAAATAGTTTGGAACACCCGTCCTCAGTCCTCCGTTACACAAGCAAGAATATCTTTAAAATGATTCTACTATACATTCTGTTTTTTTCGGAAATTACAACATTTTTATTAATTTTCATATAATTTATTTTCATCCCTTTTTTTAAAAACTTAATAAAAAAATACGAAATAATGACTGCGATGGACTTTGAATTATTTCGCGATCGACTGTATGGGCACCCCTGCTGTATTATATACAAGTGCGCCCTGCTGGTGGGTTTTTGAGCCACATGTATTTTAGAGATATTCTCTCTCTGGTTACATTTACCATCCTTCCTTTGTTGAATGCTAAACTGAATTAATAGTATTACCAACAGAGGGGAAATTGTTTTGGTAATAATGGCCTATAAATTGTTGAACGGTCACATCATCAAAACAAAAATAATAAAACTCCGAAAGTGGTTTTATAACAAGGAACGTTTGTTATGTCATTTGGATTGTTAATATATTTTGTCAGTAATTAAATTTTTTTTTAAATTGTTTATAATATAAAAAAGTTGGTAAAATTTTCTCATTCCTAAAGACAGCGATAATTTGTTCAACAAAATAATCACCGTTGTGTGAATGTTGCCGGATCTGCCTATTTCCCTTTTTAGTTCATCAATCTGACTCCGGCCCCGACATCTGTGGATTCCGATTGGTCCTGTCCCAGGCAATGAGGATCCTTAAACCCTGAAAGGCATGGAAATAGATCCCGTTCGGGGGAGGGGGGATACCTGGAACCTAGGTGGTACATGAGCACGGGGGTGAGGAGGTGGGGGTAGACAAACGGTGCATTTATTTCAATCTTTTAGCTATAAAAACTTATCGGGTTGTCAATATATGCAGAAAACATACTTACGAAAATTTCTTATATTTGGATGATATTATGAAAACTGATTTACAAATTTGAAAAATAATGAAAAGAGTGGTTGTGTTATTTATAATAATACTACCCGATTTATACCTGGACTTGCTCGAGATTTATTTTTTCGGAATAAAATTATGAAGTTTGAATTCTTACTTGTCTTATAGGCGCCATAATTGATTTGACGATGCCTTAATAATAATAATAATAATAATCCTTGGATGATTTATATAGCGCCTTTTGGGGAAAAATCACCAAGTGCGCTGTACAAATACTACTTGCTAGGGTTTATATTATTATGTACATATACAGAAAACATACTTACCTGTTTAAATTATAATGTTTTGGGCCGAGGCGATCTGACTCTGCACGCACAGGACACATATATTGTGATGACTGTTGCTATCTCTGAACAATGAAACTAAGAAACATTCATTGGAAAATTTTATTTGATTCCAAACAATGATTTTTCAAAATATATCTAAATATAAAGTTCTTAAGTAGGTACATACGAGTACTTGTATTTTACACTTTGAAAATATTCTACCCGAACAAACCTACTTTTGAATATGTAATCTGTGGCTAACCAGAATAGTAATGGGCTAACCTCAATATGAAATGTTTGGTTCAATGTTTTTCATACTAATTTTAAAACTTTATAGCAACAGTAATTGGATTTCATTCAAACTACTCTCTAAACCTTCCGGCACTAATAAGAACAAACTGTGCTACTTTCAGCGAAAGCGGTCGTAATTTGTAGCATATTATTTTACCTTCCTAATGCATTTATCTCGCTCCTAGTTTTTAAAAATAATGGCATATTATCATTGTATTGTATACTGATATACGCTATCATGTGTGTGAGAACTTCCTACGCGATGCCCATTTATATAACACTTTGTCGCTTAGAAACGCTTGGGAAGTGCTCCGAGCGTAGTTATTTTCTGTCATGTATTTCAGTACCATGAAAAAGAATGACAACTAGGATTTAATAATAATATTGAAGACGTAATTTATGTAGAGCAAAAAAAAACATATGAATTGAATATACAGTGAGACTGCCAATAATATGATGGGTACTTAAAAATAATTCTTATTCGTTAATACTCGTACAACGTTTATTCTATATAAGATACACAGATAACAGCTTGGCGCCCTCGTGGCAGCCGGCTGCGTTTTGTAGTCGCTCCCGATTTACCTTGGAAGGATCGGGAAGTTATTAATTTTCCCGGTGTAAAAATAGCATAAAATAACCGAAATAATTTTTGGGTTACATTTATAAAAATTACATAATTCTAGTGCTGTCGTTTCGAGCTTAAATCAAGTTTATAATAAAAAGCCAAATATTTTGAGTTGAAATCTGCTTCGTTCTTCCGAATTAACGCATTAGACATCGGTCACATCCTTAGAGTAATAATACATCTGGCGGCGGACGGTCGAACACGTGAACTAGTGAAGTGCGGTGGTTGTAAAAAATATTGTATTGTATTGTATACAACCGGGAAGTGAACCCCAACAAGAACACCAGCTGGGGCGAGAACGAGCCTCTACCTACGTCATTGAGATAGTGGCCAAGTACCTCAACAAGCACGACTTTGACCTGATCTGCCGGGTGCATCAGGTGGTAGAGGACGGGTATGAGTTCTTTGCCAAGAAGCAACTGGTACTGCAGGGAATTCGATAATGCAGGAGCAATGATGTCAGTGGACTACACGATGAAGTGCTCCTCCGGATCCTGAAGCCGGCTGACAAGCGCCTGGCGTACGTGCAGACCAACACCAAGACAAAGAAGATTTTGAGGGCCCTCTGGATAAATCCCACCGGCCATCATCCTCCCCCGCCGCTCCACCCTTTTAAGAGTGTTCTGTGTTATTTATCCTAAAAATATGGATAATAATTATTTGTCTTAGCTTAAATACATTCTTGAATATAATGGAAACAGTCACTCTATCATTTGTATTAGCGTCTTGCAATATTAAATACATTCTTGAATATAATGAAAACAATCACTCTATCATTTGTATTAGCGTCTTGCAATATATCGTAAGGAATAAATACAGTTAGCTTCTTTTTTTTCAATTTATCATTAAATTTAGTTTTGATAATTTAACTTCATCTCTTTATATGGTCTATAAATAATGTGTAATGATGGCCTGTCCAAAAAGAGAAAATAAATGTTAAAAAAAAAAATAAATAAATAAATAATAATAAATTCGTAGAATAGACGTAATATAAGAATAGGAAGTAATATTTGTAAAGCGCCCCTGAGGTGATTTCTCACAAAAGCGGCGCTATAAAAATCATCCGATTATTATTATTATTTTATTAAGATGTAGATATATGACAGGTTCTGGTATTTTAAAGTGCCCTTGATTTTTTTTTTCTTAATTTCTTAATTAGAGCAATGAGAATAATATTAATACGAAATAGATATTCAAAAGTAGCTAAAATGTTAAAGGAATTAAATTGGCCAACAGTAAAACAAATGCTGACATTGAACGTATTGATTTTTCTACATAAAATCAGAAACAACTCGTTACCAATATATTTCTCCAAAAAAATTATTTACAATATGGACCCTCACAGACATAATACAAGAACGTGTAAGGATATTAGGCTACCGAAAAAGAATAAAGCCAATACGCAAAATAGTATATTTTATATAGGGATGAAATGCTTTAATGCTCTGCCGGACCAATTATTTAATTTATAAATTTAAAATACATTGTAAAAAACACATTAAGTTAAACAAGAAAAAAATCATAAGTTTTTAAATTATCATTATCTATATGAAATATTATAAGAGTTATAATTAGTTATTTTGTAAACTTAAATGTACAAATAACTAAAATAAAATAACTAAAACAAAACAATTTTTTTCTGGCTTTCACCCTTCAAGGGTGTTCAGGCCATCATTTCAAATTGTGTAGAGAGGAAGGGAGCGAATTTGCATACAAAAGTTATTTAAATGGGCAAATTTCAAAATTATATTGAAGATTTTAGTCGAAATCTGACTTAGAAGAGATGAGATGTTGAACGGAGGGGAGGTAATTTTAGAGAGAGATTCATGATAGAGGAGAGGATATTTGTTTATAGAGGGACAACCAAAAAATATGTTACCTAAGTTCCCACTTCTGGTCCTCAGAAAGTACAATCTGGGGAGTCAAGAGCTTAAATTTAAAAAATGTGGAGAGAACCGAGCAATGTCCAATTCTCATTCGGATAAGAGATGAAATTTCTTTTTTGGAAAAAAATGGGGGAATTGTTAAAACCACGGTTTTGATTGCATAACCCTCTGAATTGAAGCATAGTAGGCTCCCTCGGATTGACTAGCGATGGGCCAATACTTTCCCCAAATATTGAGGGATTTCTATTTAATTATGGGAAAAAACGTCAGATGTGGTTTATAAGGGTAATTATTGGGTTGGACGTTCCTTGTTTTGCCAAGGAATGTCGTTACCCACGATGCCAACATGCCCAGGAATCCAAAATAGAGTTACGATCCTTCAAAAGTTTTGTATGGAGGCTATCAGGACTCGAATAAACCATTCAAAGTGATCCTCAGAGTAAAGACAAGGACTGTATTTAAGTTTTTGGAGTCGCAGGAAAAAAAGAAATGTTCGAAATGATTTTTGATTTTATATTTGAGGGATTTAATTATTGCCATGCACTCGGCTGAAAATATTGGAAAATTGTCATTAAAATTATTGTGATAAACGTTAATGCCAATATCACAGTTAGAAGAGTCTGAAAATTTGGAGCCATTAGCAATAAAAGAGAAGAGTTGGACCATCCATTGAATATATATTATTAATTAAATAATTAAAAATGTGCTTTGTTTACAACACTTCTATAAAATATAGTTCCTGTTTAGAAATTGCTAAATTGATGTCGGTGCTAATGACAACAGGGTTATTTTGTGCAGATTTTTTTTCCTAAATCTAAGTTGAGATAGAGAGAGAAGTTGTTTACTCTTGATAAAAATTCTACCGGGTTTTTAATTTTTTTTTTATAAAGTTTACTGAGAATTAATGAAAGAGCGATTGGCCTGTAGTTGGATTCAGAATTAGGTGATTGGTTAGATTTTAGGATGGTGATGATTATTTGATAACTCCAGTTATCAGGCTTTGTGCCAGTCTGAAAGATTTTATTTAAGATATTTCAGAAGTGTTTTTGGAAACTATCGTTACTCTTTTTGATTACGCTGTAAGGTTTACCATCTCAACCGGGAGATGAGTCCTAGACAGAAGATAAACAATTTTTTAGTTCAATTAAAGAAAATAAGGAGTCTAGCCAATGATTAGACATAGCAGTATTGTAGAGGGGAGTTATTTCATCTGTATTAGGTACAGAAAGGGGGGCAATATCGTCCAAGAAATCGTGTATCTATTTAGATTGAGATTCACGGGGGATTTTGATTTGAAGGAATTGCCCTGTAGTTGATATGTCACAAAAATTGAAATACATTTTTTTTAGCTTTTACGTTTTCAACAGAAATCAAAATGAATGCTTTTTTTCTGCAGCTGTCATTAATGTAGCAATACACTGTGGAATGAGACAATAAATGTCATTTTTTATAGTGCGTTTTCATCATGGCGATATTGTATCAATCGCTTAGATGGCTCCCTCATGGATCGGTAAGGAATCAACGTATATCGAGTAGTGTCAGAATGCGTAATAAAGAGAGTGCTTTGTTCCATATATTTATTTCTATTGGCGCCCATACAAGAACACAGGCAGCGCCGACAGCTGTTACGTGGTTTCAGTAGCTTCTCGTTATTATCTTTTTTAATTATAAAAATTTCTTTTAGTTAAAAAAACGCTTTAAAAATGTTTTAACGAATTTATTAATTATAGTCATTAATAATATCACTAAAAGCAATTTCAATAAATGTTAAATTCAACAATCTCGTCATCACTTAACTCACTTTACGATATGCTAAATGTGGGACTGTAAAACAGAAATCTGCAATACTGACAGTTTATTGACTACAAGTATGCAGACCCGTGTGCGAGTCCACGCAGTGAGACATCGCGCAACATTACCCGCATTTTTTCTGCACCCGGTTTATGTCGATTCCTTACAGGGGTTAGTATCCGTACTTGTAAAACATATTTATTCAACGAAGTCGAGTTATATATAAATTTTGCATTGTCGTAATGTCGTAGTGTCATAGTGATGCGTCAAGTACAATTTTACAAATCTTTAGGACGTGATTGCTTCACTTTCTCTCTCCTAAATTCCGACAGGTAATGGTTAAAAGGGGGAAGAGGGATTGGGATGGACATAAAACTTTTAACTCAATATTACCGGCACAATGGATCCCCGTGATCAAAGGTCATCACTTAAGGACGTAAAATTTATTTCATCTGACGACCTTCACTTTAAGTGCCGCATTACTCAATTAATTTATTGTACGACTGTAGACAGTAACTAATTTCAAGCAATGAATAAATCCACCCGAAGAAAAAGGGTAAAAGCATTTGCTTTTACGATCAAAACTTTTTATAATTTTTTTATAGAATCTTTTGGTTAAGTACTTTTTTTAATGTTTATCAAATAATAATCTGTTAAATTTGTCTGTGAGCTTTGAAAGGCCTAATGATTTTGATCTGTCACTCGTTTTTAATATTTAAAGACAGAATATCATGTTTTTGACGTTCCAATTAAAAAAAAAAGATTTTCCATTATTTTAAGTTTCAATTTTTTTTTATGTGAACACTTAACAACAGTACCAACTGCCCGAAGCTAGTGGAATGCTGGCATACCCAATTGCGCTACGTTGTACGGCTTGGGGGAATAGGGCGAGGAAGGATATGGAATGGAGGAAGGTTGACAAGTATTCATATCTGGTTACCATACGTGGCTAAATCTATTTCAAGAAAAGTTTCGATTCTATCTATCATCAAAGCAATATTTTTGATCAGTTCTTCTTAATCAATCCAGTTTGATATTAATAATCATTTTACTGATATATTCTGCTCCAATTCTTAAAAAAAAAATTTAAAAAAAATTCTCTTACAAGATGGCATTTTCATAGAACATACAATTAAGGGTACCTGCCTTTCCTCAAATTACGTAATATAATCAGCAAAAACTGTCTCGCCAGAAAGGGGTTGATTACACAGAGGTAGCCCATTTACATTGGTTTATAGGATTTCCACAGGAGCTAAGTGAATTGAATTTTTAGATACGGAAAGCTTTGCAAATCAGCTAAAAATAATATGCCCCTCAATTTACATCAAAGATATAATAATTCACTTTTCCTTGTTTTAGGCCACTCGAGGCGTTGTTATAGAATGGGCTAGATGAGCCCTAAACGAAAATAAGTATACTAAAATAAATTCAACATACTACCACCTTCAAATTCCGATCAACGGAGAAGAGATTGAAGTAACACTATTTTTTTTAACACAAGAAAGCGCGAATGATTTTATACTTGCTCCAAAGAACACTCGGTTGTAAATAGGCTAACAAGTAATAAAACATTATTCAGTAGTGTGTGCTATTTTTGATTTCTTGTACTTTTTACTAGTGTGTCTGTTGTAAAACTAAAAACGAAGCCATATCAGGAGTCAGAATAAGAGAAGATTATGTGTGAAACAATTTATGAATGTGAATTTAGTAAGAAGTATGTATTGAGATAGAGTTGTGTGGCAGTCTATCCTCTCTGTCTACCTTCTCCGGAAAATGATATTATGGTTAGATGGTTAGTTAAATTAATTTTCAGGAAAAATTGACATAGTGTTAATTCCATTCGATATTCCCTATGGTGATCCCCGAAAGTTGATCCCCTGACAGTTGATCCCTCTGACACTTAATCCCACAAATAATTATTTATTCTGTACTTTGTATATTCGTCGGTATATCGTCGGTCCAATGCCAAAGTCTAGAATCTGGAAAAACTTCCCCTCTAAAGTTTGAAGGGTCTTGAGGTTTGAAAACTGGCATAAAAAATCAATGAATATTGTTAATAAACCAACTTAACATGGATTAATATCCATTGAAAATCCATAGATACGATGGAAATTAACATCTTTTGATACAAGTTCGAGTACCTCAAATACCAGAATCTCTTAAATTATGCTCTTGCAGATACGCGACTATGGTATTGGACCGACGATATCCTTTCTGCATGCTCCTTCGGGAATACGGTATCATTGTTAGCAAAGATATTTTGTATAACAGATTTCCACTTAAGACGCTTGTATATCGACTTTTGTTATTTGGCGGTATATCCTCTCTGCATATCGATCGTAAATGGGTAAAACCGCTCAAGCCACATTTTTGGAAATGTTGCTTTTAAGTGGTGCCGGGTAGAATAATTTTCAATTAACAATATGGTAAAATAATTTTGGTTGAAAGGGGTGTTTTTCATACTAAAAACTATGTCACAGTAAACCATTTGTTGTTTTTAATAATTGATGAAAGTAGGTAAGTAATTAATTTGAAATGTTAAAATAATTGAAAAAATTAAAATTATATTTACAATCGATATGTTACCAGGGAGAAAATATAGCAGAAATAATCATTTGGGGGATCAAGTTTCCGAGGGATCAACTGGCAGAGGAGTCAACTGTTGGGGGATCAACTGTCGGGGAATCAAGCACCATGGAATCATTCCATACAATAGCCATACCAATCCAGTTTTACCAATATCGTTAAAGTTAATAAATACATAGAAAATAAAAGAAATAGTACCTAGACTCGGAAAACAATAACTCAGAAGACAAAGCCATAGATGCGCTACAGAGGTCGCCACATTTTGTTGAATAATACCACTTGAATAACCGGATACTTCATTGCACACACATCGTACTTCCTAACGGAAGGCAAAGAAAACAGCAAGCATGTAGAAAATACGAGTATATTAAAATAGCTTATGTGTACCCGGCCTTGCACGGGTTTTTTTTGGAATGAAGTTATGAATTTGTTAATTCTCGCTTATCGTTTGGGTGCCATAATTAATTTGACAGCGAAAGTAATGCCCTGTGACAGCGATATAATATTTCCAAAGAAAGAAATAAAATATTTCCCTGTAAACAATTTATTTCTTTCCAAATATACATTTTTTTTTCAAAATTTCATTTTTTTTTTTAACCTACATAATAAGTTCTTAAGTAGGTACCTACTCTTGTTCTTCATTTTTAAAATATTGTTCCAAAACAAACCTTCTTTTGAATATGTAATCTGTGGCTAACCAGGGTGGTTTATTTATGGGTTAACCTTAATACAACCTGGCGGGTTCAACGTTTTTAATACTAATTTTATAACGTTATAGCAGGAGTTTTATGGTACATAATGGATTTAATTCAAACTACTCTCTAAACCTTCCCTGCACTAATGAGAATATACCGTGCTATTTTCAGTGAAACCGGTCCAGTAATTTTCGAGAAAATCGAGGACAGACCGACAGACAAACATTCATTTTTATGTTTAAAGCTTGAGGTAGGTACCCAGTCATGCGGATCTAGTACAGTATCTACTACCCACAAATCTTATCAGCCGTTATGTATATCATATAGATATATACATTGTTTTTTAAACGGTTCGGTTTGAACGTATGACTTACAACGACCGCTGAAATATCTGTGTCCCAGAGGCATTTTTTTTATCAATGGTCTCACGTTACTTTCCACGTGAAATGAGTTTATTTTTACTCGCTCGCGAAAATTGGACGTGAAATTTCATATTTTTACCTGATTGAAATAAACGCGTACAAAAATAGATTCATCCGGTTTTATTTGAAACCAGATAACTCAGATATTTTTATTTGAAATAATTCGGAAATATTTTTTTAAGCTGCTTTTGTATTTCTGTTAACATTATTTTTAGTATTTTGGGACTGGCCCACGCGAGGTTAATAATAAAAAAACGTGTATTTTTAATGAACAAATAATGACATTTTCAATTTGAGAACAAATAACGGTTTCTAGTTTCCACGAATTAATTTGAAAAGGTTGGTCTCGACCATGAAAAATGAATAACTAATGCCGTCGAAAAGTCAATCTATTTCCGTAATTTATTTATTTATTATATTTTTTTATATAAATACCGCATAAGAGTCCCAACTGCTCCCAACCGTCTGGAGCCAGTGAGACTGTGGCATTTCCAATTGAGGAATGTTGTGAAGGTGAAGGTATTGGGGAGGAGAAGGAGAAGAAGAAGAGGAAGGTCAGGAAAATACCTGGCTATTCAGATCTGGTCATCAAATACGTCTTCCCAAAGGCATCACAATTGGTAAGTTAGTTCTGCACCTGGGAAGAAACGAAGCCTGTGATGGCGGCCTCGCGTGAAATTATCAGGGACATAAAATGCCATTTCTGCCAGGATGTCAGGTATTAATAATACTCTGTTCAAGAGTTTGTAAGCCATACGCAGTAATGCTATACATGTAAGCTATGAACTTAGGCTGCAGATACCCAGCATTCCCGAGAGAAATGCTGTTGGGTAAATAACGAATTCATTCATGTAGAGGATTCGTTAGAATTTCTTTTAAATTTTCACGAGCGTTAGTACATAGACGGTGTCCTCTGGCCCGAGAATGCTACGCACTTAACTAAAGTAAAACAGCCTTATAACGGCAAGATTTGTCAACTTCTTTAAACTGTTTATGATAAAACCCAACATTTTTGTGGCTGATTGGCAGATCTCTTCATTGTGCGAATAAAATATTAAATGACGGTCAAAGGCAGTTATGTGCTTCATAGATGTATCTTTTATTTTGTAATTAAAATATGCGGTATTTTACTGTTTGTCTGGGAACCGACTATTTCTTCTGAGCGAAAAATATCAAATCAATGTGTGTATTCTATATTCTATGATTTCAATGATAATTGTTATCATATGTTCTAAGTAAAATATCTATTCTGTTTTATATAAAACCTAATTATAAGACTATTCCTGAAAAGATGTTAATCAAAAAATCCCATGGCATAACAATTATAATAACAAGTCTAATTAAGAATTGATGTTAATAATTCACATTACTTGTAAGGTATTCCCCAAACAATATTAAAGTAAACTACAAACCAGAGGTAATAAGCTCACTGGGAATAACCAACATAATTAGAAAGTCGGCAGTCAAAGACGACTTAATGACAAATATAAAGAAAACCCATGTAATAGAATAAATCCCTTGTAGTCTCTCCCCACCCCTCCTCCCCCCACATGTGTATATAAACCGTAGCTTAAGATTAACTTTTACCAGTCTGAAGATGGCTTTAACAAGCTGAAACCGGTCACGGAGAAATAAAATAAAAGTGTAAATAAGTTTCATATGTGTGTTATTATATCATGATAAAAAAAGTCATAAAGGCCAGGGTATTCGGCACTAAAATTGAAATTAATCTTTTAAATGATTGAGGAAGAAAAAAAGATTTTTTCAACTTTTCGTAATAACTATTTCCCTTACATTTCTTACCTCTAAAGCATAAGAGCAATAAAAAAACAAGAATATGAATTCACTATTTAAAAATTTAAGTCCTTGTTATTTAGTAAAAATGAAGATGTAAAATAAGATTTTAGCTTCACATTTAAAAACGTATAGAAATTTGGTGACGTATGTGCACGAATCCGGAAAGCGACATGTTATCAAACATAGAACCCACGTTCATAATTATTCCAATAAGGGGTTCACTGAAAATACTGAAGTCTAAAGGTCAGCAGGTTCATAAAGGATCGCTATTCCTTTGCAGGAGCTTATAACGTATTGCCGTTATTAAATTTGTATAGCGCACGTGTACTAAGATTAAAATCTTATTATAGAGTCTGTGTTTATAATTATTATTCACCATTTACGTCTGACTATATCTAATTATAAAGTTTTAGAAGTATTAATTAAATTTTAATGTTTCTTACCACAGAATGGCAGATACTTCTAGTATTGCCTTGGTGATAGACCATAATTTTGAATTAAAACATTACTTGAAATTACTTTAGCCGTTCTTAGTGACAGTTCTTCCCCTACCCTCTCCTTTTCATCATCACAATATTTTTTTAAATTTTATTTATCTATCTATTTTATATTTTTATTGTTTCTCCACTTTCTGACACTAGCAAGTAGTCCATTTCGTTTAGTGGCAACGTCAAATAAAATAATTCATTTTATGAACATAATAACATATGTGCAGTACAAAAAAAAGTTATTTAAAGATACGTGTACTTAAAAAAAAAAAACAACATTGATTTACATAGTAAAATTAAAAATAAAAATACTAATTACAATCCCATTACTGTCCAATACAAAAACAACACAGAAAACATATCGTGGCTGTAATAATAATAATAATCGGATGATTTTTATAGCACCGTTTTTGTGAAAAATCACCTCAAGGGCGCTGTACAAATCTTACTTCCTATTCTTACATTATTCCTATATTACATCTATTACATTTTTATTTTTTTTTGGACAGGCTATCATTACACATTATTTATAGACTATATAAAGAGATGCAGTTAAATTATTAAAACTAAATACGGCTTGATCTAAGTTTTCATACATGTTAAATTCAGAGAAAAAAAAATGCTAACTGTATTTATTCCTTACGATATATTGCAAAACGCTAATAAAAATGATAGGAGTCATGTGAAGTTGGGCGGCGGTGAGGACGGGGGCCGGGGGAACTGATCCATATCCATATCCAATCTTCTTTGTCTTTGTTGGTGACGCCCCTGGGCGGCCTGACGCGGACTGCCCGTACGCCAGGTAGCGCTTGTCGGCCGGCTTCAGGATCTGGAAAGAGCACACCAGCGTGTCGTCCATTTCTCGCCCCAGCCGGTGGTGTCCTTGTCGGGGTCGGACCACAGCAGGTCGCAGAGCAGACTGGTCGGGCACGTCCGTGGGCCGCATGATGCACCGGATCTGCTCTGTAGACTGGAGGTCAGAACTCAGGTCGCCGTGACAGCAGAAGATCTTCTCTTCAAATGTCTTTTCCTATTGCGCCTTTCTCGGCAGCCACGAAATCTAATTTTACGGGTTGCGGTTGTGGTACAACGTTCAAGGTTATACAACGATATCTTTTTGCAGATATTAAATGGTCCAAAATAACACATTCACTATTAAGTTTGCGTCGTGTAGCCCGGTCGTAAACGATATTGTTTACAATCACCATAGTTCAAAGAATAACATTGTAAATCAACCATTCACTTTGGACACTTCCCTAGGCTTTTAACAGGCAAAGGTCTTTAAACAAGCACATGTGGCAAACGCCTTCGACCGATGACCGATGCTTTTGGGTTAATTTAGAACAAAGTGACAGATTTGTACTTAAAATGTTTGGGTTTTTATTTGATTTTTTATTATAAACTTGATTTAAGCCCGAAACGGCCACACTAAAATTATATGATTTTTATAAATGTAACCTATAAATTATTACGGTTATTTTACGCTATTTTAACACCGGAAAAAATAAGAACTTTCCAATATTTCCCAGATAAACTGGAGCGCTTATAAAAAGCTGCCGGCTGCTACGAGAGTGCCAAAATATAACTGTAGTACTAGTTAATTAGTTAATTATCAACATTACAATCTCACAACATATAAACAATTAGAGTTGCCATAATCTCACTGGCTTCGGTTAATAGGAAATTATGAAATCATTAAATGTGAATATGTAAACGAATTAAAAACTATGCTTTGTATTCACCACTTTATAAATATACATAGATATCAACATGTTTCGAAAGCGATGATTTCTTCATCAGGAATAGAGAATAGTAAAAATAATAATGTCAACTATAGACAAATTATAAAAATTAGAACAATATACACATAATAAGAATATACAAATTATAAACATGAACAAAAATTGATTAAATTAGGTAAGTAATTAATCAAAAATGTAATTTGTCTATACTTGACATTATTATTTTTAGTATTCATATATTCCTGATGAAGAAAGCATCGCTTTAGAAACATGTAGATATGTACGTGTATTTATAAAGTGGCGAATTCATTTATTAATAATGACGCAGGTGAATACCAATCGTTTGAAGAAATTATAAATACGAGTATATATATATTTCATCTCGATGCAGAAATCGACTCCGCAACCTCCATATTTTCCTACGTTATTTTAAATCATTTTGCATCATTATATATATATAATGTATTTCTTTCCAAAGTAAGTAGTTTTTTTAATGGAAGAGCTCGTTAGGTCAATAAACATAATATTGATTTTCTGCCAAAAATAATAATAATAATTGGATGATTTGTGTAGCGCCGTTTTTGGGAAAAATCACCTCAAGGGCGCTGTACAAATATTACTTCCTAAATATGGAAATCTCGTTATTATAATGGCTTCTGATATTGGGCTCAAAGCTCCAATTACAATAATTAATTGAAGCATCATCTTTGACAAGACTCTTAAGCATGTATTTGTCAATAAACCAACACAATTATTCGATAGTGGTTTGATTATAGACTTACTTTGACCAGATATACAAATCTCAATAATCTTTCCTAGCATGAGATTTTCACAATAAAAGGTTCAATGCTACTCCACAGCAAATATATATCATAAGGGGCTAGTGTATGATCTTTTTAAATTTACGCTATATCTTGAATTTCGGCTGAATTTTTGTTCCGGTGAAACCATTCCAAGAACTTGTTGCTCCAGTTTGCTTTGTGTACCTACAAATACATACGTAATATTATGTTTGTTTGTATGTATTGAACACGTAAAGGTCAACATTTAATCTAATGTAAAATATTAATATTAATATCAAATATCATGCAATGTTTATCAGAATTAATATCAAACTATTATTATAAAAAAAATGTCCATCAATGAATATAAAATTCAATTATTTACTTATTCTATAACCAAGCACTATAATCAGGAATAAGTCAGAATTAAAGTACTGACAACATTCATTCTGTGATAACTGTATTTGGTGACCTCGACGTTATAGAACAATTGAATGTTACCAGTAGGTACTTTAATGTGACTCGTGTATAATTATGATTTTTTCGGTTATATTGCTTGGATACAGTACTTTCTGGTTTGAAAAACCTTAAAAAATTCTCACGCAGATCTTTACTATAAGATGTATTTCCTCGATGTATTTCTTTCCGATGTATTTCTTTTTGTACAAAATTATACATGCGTCAATTGATCCACCAAAAATTTTACCATAAAAAAACATCAATACAACAAACAAGAAAATTAACAAGGAGGATAAAAGGCATTTTCTATATTAAAGCCTATCACACAAATACGGGATATTTCTCTCTCCTTTACCGTGGCCATTAAGATTTTTTTTACCATTTATATCGAGCTGATAATGTGATGATGCCCTTTATTAAGTACCAAAACAGTTTACCATCAGTACAGGTGATAAGGAGTAAGTTTATACACCTACTTTATGACACGTTTTCGACGTTTCACTTCTTTTTCATTCTTATTATCATTTTTGCGAGATTACTGTACTTATTAATTATTATTGCTATGTAAACATTCACGTATTTAAGTTTTGGGCATATTGCCTGTTTTATGTTGTTACGTAACGTCAGTAAGTTCCTAAAAAACCTAGCCTCGCGTAAGACAACACCGGCGTGACACGCGGCCGCAAACAAGACCTCGCACGAAGACAGATTCCCGCTCTGCTCGGACACGATTCATTCCCCGCCCGGAACCCGTCTCGGGAGCACACTCACTCGCCTGCTCTGAAGATGGCCTCCCGACCCGTCACCCACTACGTTTCGGAGAAGCACGCAAGCCACCATCTTGGAGGGCTGATAATTGCTTCCGCGGAGACCCCAATTGCCACTACAATCTAAACCGTGAGCTGTCTTTAAATTCCCCCTGTTTGTGTTGTAACTTATTCGAGTCCCTGTTTACATGCCCGTTTTGGAGGATATCAGAGAGAAATTGCCCGTAACATTCATTTGAGGTTAGGTTAGCCTACTGTTCACCATAACTACATTCACCATGTCTGTACCTTCCTCTGAATTACACACTGAGTCTGAAAGCATTTGGTCGTTTCATTTGACAAAGTACTCGAGTCCCAGTTCCCAATTATAAGACTGCCTGTCGGCATACGACCCCGCAGAAGAGCTTCTTGACCTGCCAAAAACTGAGCTAGTCGAAGGTCCAGAGCCGAGCTCCCTGGAGGGACACCCCTCTCCGGGTAAGTCTGTACTAAAGATCTGTCTCCTGTAACTGTTCTGGCCCACCCTTCCTCCTCTCCCTCTCCCACATTCCTACATCCAGTATAATTCCTTACTTAATAATGTACTAAAACAAAATAAACATAAGAAGTTAAATAAAATAAAGCATAACATATCTTTATGTATTATTTGAAGTATCGAGACTTATCAAATGGTAAGTTCAGAAGAATAGCAACTTACACACTCTTCTCTGTCTGGAATTTCTAGGTCAACGCTACCATTTTTAGTTCGAATAATTATGGCATTCATGCAATATCGATTTTATTTACTTGAATTGATAAACAGAAGTCATTTCTAGCTTTCGTGGCTGCCTCCAAAGAGATTTAATCAATTATTTCGTTTCCTTTAGTCATAGAATGGAAGCGAGGAGTACAATTTATTCTGTCTGTTAGCGTGTGCCGACTGCGCTAGCATTTTTCAAGATATGCTTTCCTCAGCAATACGTTCGTCTGCATAATAGCAGGTTACACCCTTTTTTCGAAGGAAAATGTAATATTTTTTTACTGGGGAAATTTTACGTCACATTGTATGGTGGGAACTATTGAGTGAAATTCACTGATCGCTTCTCAGACACAATACACGTATGAATTGTGCATATTTTTGATCAATTTAACGTCCGTTCTTTCCAACTTTTCGGACGATCAAATTGAGGCACAGATTAACCAAGTGTTTTGTTGACCATTCGCTTTATTTCAAGCATTTTTTAAATCTTAAATTGACTATAAAATGGTGCCTGCCCACTTTGATGGAAAATAAAATAGTGCCCGCCCGCTTTCATAGACGTAAATTTGACAATTATTTTTGGTAAAAAAAACAAGGGAAAATGTAGTATATTATAATCAAAATATGTTAGGTTCTCTTCGCTTTTATTTCAAACAAAAAAAAAACATGTTTTGATATTCGAAAACGGAAATAAATCTTTGTAATTCAATATTTGATTCGCGATAAATAGATAGCGAACGAATAATGATGTTTGATATTTCGCTGACGTTTGTTCACCCTGTTGACACTTTTTATAACTAGTCCTCTGTTAAGGGGAATTTAATCCACAAGAATCGATATCCCAAATTGATCGTAGATTTGATCAAGAATTTCATTAGGAAGAGCGTATTTGTGCATTTGAACAGTGTTGATACAAAATTTCGGCTCAACCTGCTCAGTAGGGTTGGGAAGAATGGCCGTAAGTAATAAATATATTTATTATGAGCGATCGCAATATTTATTATTTTAGAATATATAGATTTATCAGACAGGAGAATAACCGCTAATTTAAAATGGGAGTAAAATATACTTCTCGCTTCCGTTAATGGGTTAAGGAAGAACGCTCCATTCTAGGGTATGCACACCATAGGTAAAAAAAAATGTGTATTTATTTTTATCTGCCACGGTAAAGAAGTATTTTTGTTCCCATTTTGTGATATTTCGATACAAAAATAACTATGAGAGAAGAAAACATTTTAAATACTGCAACTTTTATTGGGATTGTCGATTAATAATTTACTGTAGCTAAGTGCTCATTAAATATGAATAAAATAATAGAACACGGATATACAGGGCAGATAGAAACCTTCAAAATGTGGTTATATTCGTACAAAGTACTTACAGTAGCCAGGACAGACAGGGTGACCAATTTAGAAGTTCTTGAGTAACCAAAATTTCCAAAGCTTCCTGACCTAGTTCTGTAGATATTTCGGGCTGCAGCCTGCAGAGTGAGGTTTGTCTTGATGATAGTCAACTTCCGATAGGAGAAGGCCACAAAAAAAAGAAAACATAAATGTGTAATTCGTGCACGTTCCGAGCCGTGTCCAGCCATTTTCCCATTGAATTGCATCGACCTGATCTCCTCACAAAATTCTCGGAAAATCCTGTGCAAAGGCTGGGCGTTACTTCGAACCTGTTCTGCCCCTCCTCTCTCCCTTCTTGTCCCCTATATCTGCCTCCTGCCACCTGCCACCCACCATTCAGTTGCCCCCGGTGCCACCCACTCCCACCCGGGTCACCCGCACAATCACCTGATGGAGGGTGGGAAGAGGAATTATTATTGTGTTAGGTGGATTTATTGTTTGCGCGTTTATTTTCTACAACTCCATTGTATGTTTTTTTTTGTAATTTTTCTTTGAAAACAAATACGTTGTTTGTGTTCTGTTAGAAAGGTATATTTATTTATGGTGACATTTAAGTTTAAAAATAATAAATACACAGACATACATAAGGAAACATTGAGAAATCGTTTGAACAAATTATTATGATGAAGTCACGTTCTAGGAAAATATATTGATTCCTATTTAGATTACGAAAAATAAAAAAACAAAGAAAAGTTGAACAGTATTTTTTTTTAGTTTATCTACTAGTGAACTCTCAGGTGTCTTGATCGAAGTTCTTGGAAATGGGCTCAACTCACAATAGTCTTAGCCATGTTAGTAAATTAAAATTATCTTCCGGATACTACCTATTTACTTATTTTTTATCATAGGCATAAATGCAAATATAATGTTTAAAAATAATGTGAATACGAAGTGAGAGTAGTAGCGGTCACCCATAAATAAGACAGACTGACTACCCTAAAAGAGCTGTACAGTTGATCAAGAACCACAATCCACCTAGCACTAGATCTAGACACTTTGGAATTTTACCTGCTCCTAAATTTACTCTTTTAAATATCTTCTTAATAAGGTAATTATTATTTTTGTGAAATCTTACCGCTTTTATGGAACGCAGATTAAGTGATTGTTATCACTTAAAAAATACTATTACACAAATACAGACGCTGCAATATTTTCCTGCGTTTTTTTTGCATGAATTTTCTCGTCGTAACGCATTTATTTTTAAAGTAATCCACTAGCATGATCAATTGTTTTATTCCAGTGACCTGTCAATAATATCAAGGGAAGCATTCTTACCGTCGGATCGTACTAAAATATATTTTACACTATTTCCTGGTAACAAACACCTCACAAGCCAAATAGACCGAGACATTCGTGAAAATTTTTCTCTTTTGTTGTTTTTCGTAAAAAAATATCTCAGGTTTATCATTCTTTTCAATCGGCAGAAAATAACCGAACGAAAAGGTGACACGCTGAATATTGGGATGAGTTCTTCTTTGTTTGGGGTAGGCCTGTCAATAAGGGATGTATTGTCGTGCAGAGGCAAATAGAGGAGATGCGATGGAAAGGACTAAGAGAATTGAAGGCTCAAGTGAACATGGGATATCCATTAATCGTAGGAATTTCAAGGAAGCTAAAGGTATTCCTAGATAGAATTTCAGGAGTCCCCCAGGCATTAAAACAAAGTGGAAGATACTCGCAAAATCTCCTAAAAGGAAAAACAGGCATTAGGAATTAAAAAGTCGATTGAAATGATTATTTTTCCAACTAGGTGCAATCTGCTTGGGTGATGACGTGAGAAGGGTTAACGAAGAGGCTGTATGCCTGTATGAAAGGATTTTTTTATTGAATGTCTCGAAGAGGCCTGGAATAAATGAAGAAGGATAGATGAATGCCCTTTACACACAATTAACAATTACTTGAAGGACTACATACTTGAATTAGGTATAAGTACCTTGTTTTGGGGTAAGCGTTCGTCCCACTGAGGGGCTATTCTGACAAGTATTGTAGTCTTTTCCGTGTGCCCAAACTAAGCTCACTTTTTTCTCACATCTGTTGTTATCAAATATTTTCAAACGTCAAAATTATTTCTTTAACGGAAAATCAATTTCTTTGACTTGGAGCCTATGAGTCAAGTTCGGCCAGGTCAGTTAGCTTTTGGATCGGTAGATTACATTCTAGGGTTTTTCTGTTCTGTGGTCAACAAATTATTCAGAGATTAAAATTTCAATTTAAATAAATAAAATTCTATAATGTAGTGCAACGTACAACGTTCATACATCCGCCTCAGAACAGACATAAAAAAACACACGTATTTGTATTGTAGCTACCTACTGAACTGGCTACTAATAATTCCTATTCTGACAGCCATCAAACACATGAATTAAAGCGATGGTAACGCCATCTGCATATCCTATATAGTCGCCAAGTATTATGGTACTAATAAATTTATTCTCTTCCTGTTGTTTGACTAGATTCGATTGTCTCTCTTTATTCAGTATTTAAATCATTTTATTTGTGTCGTGTTATAATTTATACTGTGGAAGTACAAGTTTTTATAATAGTTATACAATAAACCAACTTCTGTTACATTTGTGAGTCACTTTATTAATCCTACACACTTTCCTTTGATTAATCTCTTATATTAAATACTAATACACGCAACTCATAAGAATCAATTAACACTTCATCTAAGAATAATCATTGATTTCTAAAGTATTACCTTATTTAATGCCAATAGGGCCCGGATTGCCGGAAATAAAATTTATATTCATTTTTCGACCGGTCGGTGAGTTGACATCGCGTCTGGATCCCATCCGGGTGTCTTGGGCTTACTGTGATTGTAGTAGAAGATTTTAAAATATAGTAAGGTTAATCGTAATCTGGGATAATAAAATGTTGGGGTTAAGATTGTCACTAGTGTGGGATGTAGAATAATTTTCTCGGGTTACCCGCGTAACGTAACTTAGGTCTTGACTTCTGGATTGAATGGACACGCGCAAGCGATCAGTTCAAAACAAAACTCAAGACATGAACATGCCTCTGAAGATAGACAGTGTGATTTGTCTGAAACGTCAGGAGTTAAAAAGCCCTTCTAAGGATTTATATATATTTATAGTCCACTCCCCGGACCAAAACAACATGATCATAACGTATTATTTTACGAAACAACATTTCAGAAAGTTGTGTAATATTTACTATGTGATCACTGGCTATATCTCTGTCTGAGTTATACTTTGCCTGACTTCTTTCGGCAAAATGAGGCTCAATTATATTTCTTAAACCGCCTCAACGAGTTATGGCATGAGTTCGCCGTGAATCAGGACAAAGTTTCCAAGGGTCAGGAAACAGGGCTGGGGAATGATTACACCGAGTAAATGTTTTATACGTCGAGCACGTAAATCCCAAACTTCGTCATTCAAGATAAATGGTCACAGGAACTTGACTGCCTTCTTGGACATTTGCGAAAACCTTGACAGTCTTAAGAAAGGTTGAGGTAAGAACAAACTCGTGTGGTACCTACGTAACAATAGTACCTAATATAAGAAATGAGAAGATGGAATTCGTACAATTCGAACAAAATCACGCACTCCCTACGCAGGTGGCGATAAGGATGAAATTCTTGCTTAGCACCGACCGTCTGTTTCGTGTTTTGCAAAAAAAAACACCTCCGAATTGCATGTTTTATTTTATTTAGGGAAGTTCAAGCAAATATTTTTAAAATTTTCCAGTAGGATTCTAATAAACGTAATTTTCCTCCTCATACAATAAAAGTGAATTCGAAAAGAGGTTCATGAATATAAAGTTTTACACTTTTACTCAATTTTATATAGGCTTACTCAAAAAAAAATCCCAGTTAAAGCAAAGGCCAATATGCGTTCTACTCAATGTATTTAAGTAAAGCTTTAAATATTATATATAAAGTGCACGCGAGATAATCTTTCACTCATATATATCAAACCCTGAGTCATCTCTTTCATAGTCGGCTGTCCCTTTTACACAATTGAACATTGTCTATATAATCGTATAATCGTATGATATACGAGTATAGATGTAGGTAGAACAGGAGGCCAATTCTCGTTCTTTTTAAGGAAAAATCCTTATCCTTTTCCTTAGGCTTACCAACTTCTTACTTAACTGAACCCCCTAACCAAGGTAGAAAAACTCGGATTTAATTTTGCACAAAAATCCAATTTGTGCAAAATTTCTCTTTGCAGAAATTAAACTACGGGGGATGCTCAACGGGCCTTGTCCGTGCGACGATTCAAGGGTCTGGGCCCAGTGGGTGGCGGTAGTCCGGGAAAGGTCCAGGGTAGGCGATGGTCAGAAATAAGAAGAAGGCAAGTCGGTAGAAGTCAGTAAGGCGGAGTGGTCGAGGCAGAGGTGTTGTCGAAATGAAAGTTGCCGCTTGTGTGACAAATACTTGGACTTGGATATTATTTATTGACAAAGTTCCTAAATAATGAGTTCATTGGCTCCAGCATGATTGCAAAAATGGATATTCCATTGAAAATTCACGTGGAGGTATTTTTTTGGTGGTGTGAAATGAAAATTACTGCGTCTTGGGGCAGGAATTATTATTATTATTTTATTTAAAAGCATAATCCTTACGCGGGATTACTTGCTGATTAGCTGATGCTTGGATTTTCATGTCCGGCTAGGCCGGCATAGAATTTTTCCGAGTGTGGTACAATTAGCTCCTTTATCAGAGGAATGTTTGTGTATTCATTCAACGTTATTCGAATGGCTTTGTTTTGCAGGGATTGTAGTTTATCTTAGTGAGTGTGAGCTGCATGACCCAAAATGGGTGCAGCGTATGTAAAGCCCAGTCTTATGGTAGTCTTGTAGATGAGTAATTTATTGTCCGATGATAGTCGACTATTTCTACCCAGCATGGGATAGAGTGCTGCTATTGACAAATATTCGGTTTCGTGGGGTACTTATTCCCTACTGAGATGCTGTCCTGATCTGGCTGCGCGATGCTGTAAATTCTCGCGACGCTGCGTCGCGATAAAGTTATCTGGCGACACGCACCCAACACCTTTCCCTCTCGCACTCCATTGTCTCGTTCTCTCGTTTAATTGGTAATGTCAGGCAGTTGTAGGGAATACTCTCCATCAACTGTACAATATACTTTATTTCACACAATAGACATTTGCATAATTTTAAGCTGGGAGTCTAATCGTTATCAGAACCATTTATTTTTCGTCTGGACCGACCCCCGTATAAGTGAATATACTATTTATTTTGCTTATTCTAATTTATTGATAATGGACACACGCACTTTCCTTGAGTTCTTTCTTCAGCACTACGTTTGGCTTCATGGTAGCAGGTTGCGCATTTTTCTCGTAGGTAAATTTAATATTTTTTTCACTAATTAAATTTAACGTCTCAATGTATGGTGGGAACTATTGAGGGAAAATTATTTATCATTTCTCGGACACAATAAACTAGCGAAATATGCATATTTTTGATCAATTTTAGTAATACATATGTTTTTTTATGATTGGTGGTAATCTTTTTGACTCTACACTATAAAGATTAATCGAAGATAGAAGAAAAACGCATAATTTAAAATGGTTGTAAAACATACTTGTCGCTTCTATTAATGGGCTCAGGAAGAATGCTCCCCATTCTACGGTTAAGATTAAAAAAAACATTCATAAAAGTGCTACCTAATACATTAAAAATACTTCAACATATAAAAACATCGCTAAGTTTTGTAAAAATAACTGAGAATGAAACAGGGGCAAAGCCGAGTTAGAAAGCAGGTAGAACAATAAACGAACTTCACTCCAATCAACCGAGATAAGGTTTTCCGCACAAAGAAGTCTCCCGCTGCAATACAGATCTAATGTCCCGTGTAAAACAAGGTTCCAGAAGCTAGCACACGCCGAGGAATCAAAGGTCTTTTATTCAGTACCGCAACAAATTTATTCTTGGAAAGCCTTGTATTTTATTGAATCCGAAAATGCTTGAGAAAAAGTGATCTGTTTGCCTTGCATCAATACTAAAATATTTGGATATTTTCTCTGACTCTTTCTTCAAGGAGATGACTTAATGTAATGCATGGATAACTCGTAATATCATTCATTGCACGTTCAATAGGTAAATAAAGTGCTCCCAACTGTTGAGTATAGAAACCGCCTTTCTCTAGCATGTATTATATTTTCCAAAGATAATATGAACAAATCTCAAATGAAATATCAAATAGAAAAGATACAAAAAAACAAAAAAAGGTATTTATAACTACTCCCTTTTCCTAAATAAATAAAAATAATCTTTTAAATTCTATATGAAATACATAATAATTCAACACACGTATGAATAATAACACTTTTTGCACAATAAAAAATAAAAAAATTTCTTCAAAAGAACGTGGAGTCGTATTAATTAAATTAAAAATACTTGCTTTGTTTAAAACCACTGTAGTTAATATGTAAATATCTACATGTTTCAGGAGCAAAGTTCCCCTCTTCAGGATAAATAATTATAGACAAATAATAATAAAATAAAAATTTCAAATAAGTGATGAAGGTAGGTAAGTAATTAATGAAAAATGTAAAAATATTTGAAGAAAAAATATTTAAAAAATATAAAATTAACAATAATGAAGTTTGCATTAGAAATTATTATTTTTTTATTGTTATTATAGATAAAACATTAAGGATATTTAGATTTTGGAGATATTTACATATAAAATACAGTGTTTTTAAACAAAGTAATTATGATGAATTTAAATAAAAAAATAAAAATTAGGTTAGGTTAGATTAGGTTTTCGAACGAAATTTTTTTTTCGTACAATTAATGACTTTATGTCACTTCTAAAAGTGTGGCGAATTACGTGTGTTGAATTATCCGGTCACCATGAAATACGTACGAATTATAGGTAAAACGTTCAAAATTGCTTTCACTGGTTCTCAAACTGCACCTATTTTCAGACATTTCTGGTTGTATTTTATAGAATTTAAAGATATCAGTGTGAGATTTTTATTTTGAAAACTTATGTGTTTTCCTAACTGCCCATATAAAATTTACAGATTAATCATTTGTGTTTTTTTTTGATAAAGCATCCTGCAAAGTGATGTTTAGGTCCGTTTTTGAGTGCTGGTAAATAATTTCCATATTTTTTACTACTACCTTTTTGTACGATTCAAAGTTCTACCCGAATATATTTGCAATTTTGATTTAAAATCATTCAAAAAGATAGCCGCCAAAATATAGGAAATCATTGAGGATAATATTGGGATTTCTTTAAATGAAATACGATATTGGTGAAAATGAGGGAAAATAATAATTAGGTCTCATTAGCTCAATGGTAGAGTATTTTTCCGTTAAGACAGAGGTCTTGGGTTCTATTCCTAGATGTGACCATTACCTTTTTATTTTGTTTGAGAAGTTATTCCAATACATATTGAATATTAATCCTAAACTTGCAGAAAAATTCAATAGATATTCCATGTAAATGGTATATCTGAGACACTCTCTAGATTGCAATTAAATTCTGGTAGAGTTTTGCAGCTAATAAAGAAAGACAGCAGCCGAAAAATGTAAAGGATTTTTTTTTTAAATTAAAAAAAAAAAACAAAAAAATTAGCCACTCATCTCAGTAGAGCAGTCCTGCGTTGAGATGAGCGGCATTACAATTCTAAAGAAATTAATTGACCGTGTTATTGTGTGTGTGTCCTGATGTATGGCAGTGAGGCATGGAACTGGCAGAGGAAAGATGAAAGTAGACTGAATGCTGTAGAAATGAGATCTCTGAGACGAATGTGTGGTAAAACCATCTATGATCGTGTGAAAAATGTTGAGATTCGTAAGGAATGCAAGGCTGATGTAAGCGTAGTGAGCAAGATTAAGAAAGGGACGCTTGGATGGTTTGGGCATGTAGAGCGAATGAACGAAGAGAGAAGTGTAAGGAGGAGTGTGACGCGAATGTGAATGGAAGAAGAAGCCGGGCACGCCCGAGGAAGACTTGGCACGATCAAGTGATTCAAATACTCGAGTCGGGCCATGTCAGAAGTCGGAATAACAGAAGAGAATTTATGAGGCGTTGTATGAATGTGAATGAAGCAAGAAGTGTATGCCAAGATCGAGTTGTTTGGCGATCCGTCCTCTCTGCCTACCCCTGCGGGGAAACGGCGTGATGGTTAGTTAGTTAGTTAGTTATTAACAGTTGTTAAATTGAAATAGGATATCGATTAATACGATGGAAAGTGATAAGTTGGCATTAGCGCAGTCGGATAAGAGTGCTGATAGACGGAGAGGTCCTGGGTTTGAGTCCCAGATACCGTTACTTTTTTTCTGTTTAGTATTTAATTTGAGATTTGTTAATATTTTGTTCAATTATTGAATAACAATATTGGAAATCCTTCTAGTACCATTACCATATGTCATTTTTTTTTATCTTAGCAGAACTAGCAGAGGACTGAACTCTTATCGCCTGTGTGGAAAGCCGATGCTTTGGACAATCGGCGTCTCACCGAAATTAAAATAGAAATAGAACCCCCATCCATCTGTGTGTAAATAATTGAAATTAATATTAAATATGATAAATTTACAGCCTAATAAGCTAAATGTTCAACAAAACATACCAATTATGGTATACACACCAGAACACACGTTATCAACATCAAACATGCTCCAAATCCTTTAAAATTAGTTCTATTGTGAGACGGGTAATTCTCAAAGCATAGCAAATGTACGGTAGTTAAAGTTTCATATACTTTGGGCTTGTACCAGATTCATGCGTGTACTAGCTCATCGTACGTTTTACAATGAACTATGTAGGTACTCGTAAAGCAGTCTGTCGATAGGCCTACCCCTAATAATATGTATGATTACGATGCCTTTAAGGCTTTCCAGGCAGTTTAATATCTGTATGAGTATTAACTCCAAGGGTGGCTTCCTGCCCAAAGTTTCAGGCGATATCCACAGAACAACGAAAGGTTGAGGCTGAATTGGGTATATATATATATATATATTTTTTACTTAATGCAATATAAGTGACACATTCATGAAAAATAATGCGACTCTATACTGTGAAATGTCCATTAATGATAATCGAATAAAACTGTAATAAAGGTTTTTGCAGGGTAGATAAAATATTTATTTTATTTTTTGAATTTTTTTCGAAAAGGTTCTTCTGAGCAGTGGCCTGTAGTCCATAAAAGCTGAAGCTGTGCCTACCCTAAGAAAACGAACCCATGGACATTTTTTTTGCACAATCCAGCGATGCAAGACGCATGCGACCCGTGAGCCTTCTCGCGCAACCCACTTGTCTAAATAAAATAAATCAATAGCATTGTGTTTTTTTTTTAAATTATTTATTTTATTTTATTAAAAAGTGTCTTATTATATCATTATATTAGATTTCTAACACGAATTGTCAGTACAAAAAACCTAAATATTTATAAAATCATTAATTTATTGGTTTGACCTTGGTATAAGACAAATGCCGGGGACTGATGATTAATATTTTGAATAGGATTCGATTTATAGGAATACACGACCAAATGTTTCTGAAAACACAGAAGTAACGGAAGTGGGTTTTGATATTTCTTATCTAATACCAATAGTTCGGATTTTCCGGTGTCACGATCAAGATATTTAACAGTTTATACTCTGTTTTATACAAACATGAAAGGTGTCGAGACAAACTTATTTGTAATTGCCATTTGAAATTTGCGCCCAATATTACAAGAATTTTTATACGTGTTCTTTAAAATTTAACAGAAATTGACAGCATTTCTTCGTTTGACCTTTGAAATTATTTTTTTCATTTTAAAACCTCACTTATTAGGTATATTTTTTAAAATAAATTTTGAAATGGCAATAAGTTATTATAAAATTCGATATTTTAGGTATGTCTCTAGTTATTTTTTTGTTTTAACCGTTAGATTGCGGCGCAGTGCCATCGCGCTGTAAGCTTTAGTTACATAAATTGCGAGGCGCTGCATTTTTCAGTGTGCTTTTTTCGTCCTCTGGAGAGCACGTGTTCAATTTGAGCGTGGTATATTGCAGTTGGCGCGTGTCTTGATAACTGTTTTATTTATTTATTGTTTATCCTGTTAAAATAAATACACCATAAAGTGAATCAATATTTTTCACCATGTCGGAAGTTAGTTCTATTGCGGATGATCACAATATATCAAAAGACAGCGGCACTACGGACGACGAGCCCTTTGTTCCCATAAATGAAGATAGTGATGACGGAAGTGATATTATTGTACATCGCAATAAAATATTGTGAATAAAAAGTGAATCATTGGTTTAATTTTCAAAAACAAAATTGTGAAGTGAAATAATCTTATATTTTTGTAATTATTAGAACTAGAATGTACGTATAATTTTATTCTTTACATGCCTAATTTCAAAAAAATCCTGAAAATTGATTGATATTTGACCAAGTTATTTTTATTCAATACCATACTTTTTATTTATTTGAAAACTAATTTATACTAAATACTTGCAAAATAAACATAGAACTAAAATGGTTAAAATCGATATTATATATACCTATTGGCTTCGGACAGTTGGGACGGATTTAAAAAAAATATATCTACACTAACGAGGCCACCAACTGCAAAGTTAACCACGTCAATCTGTAGATACCCTACACATAAATTGACCCTCCAGCTAAAAATATTGTGCATCACTTTATTAAAGTGATAGTTTTTGTTGAAATTCGAGACCTCATTTTGTAAATTTCTTTAAATTCTATTATTCCGTGGCACAAATATAGTCGTATCTGGCAGTCAGTGGGCCGGACTCCCTTTACGAGCGGGTTCCAGTAATTTTGCAGTCAGAATGTTTGTACTCGATCCGACCCCGACCCGATATAACGGCTTATTTGAATTTTATGACAGGGGAAATGGATTCTCCTGGCACCGAGATGCAAATCATTTCAAATGTTTTCGATATCCAGCCTCAATTTTTTTTATTGTGTGCGTGGAAGTATACGATAATACGCGAATGAATTTAAGCATCCATACGAAAATATTTCAGGGGTAAACTTATACATCTCTTCCCTACTCAACCTTCCACAGGACTAGGGCAGCAGACTCCCGAGAAAACGCAGCCTACAAATAAAATGTTTAATCAGTAAAATTAAAAGTCAATAACAGTAAATTGTTCAGAACTAAATGTTTGTTTTTTCTCTTTTGTTTAGGGTTTTTTATCCAGTTAAGATCTTTTCCCTAAAAACTAATGAAATTAATATTAAACTCACTCAGGTAAATAAAACCATCAGATGGTGATAGTAATAAGGCCAAAAGTGCCGCAGTACTAGTTAGATAGAAACACGAGGGGTATTATTATAAGCCCCAGCTAGTTAGAGGATTACGAAAGAATCCGTTACATAAAATAAAAAAAATCCTACCTCTTCATCAGCGGTCTGTTATTTATAAATTATGTTTTATGTACAGACCTTTAGAAAAATTCTCAGTAAGGATAAGATAAGTAATACTATAGAGTAATTTAAACGTGATGGGATTTTCTTTTTTTTGATAAATCAACTAGGTGCGACCGTTATAGAAAAAGTTACGAAAAAAATCTCACACGCAACAATCTCCCAATCCAGATTTTTTATTCACGTTATTATCTTTATGATATACCTACTGATACTTTCCATGGCAGAGCGGTAAGCTCTTTTGCTTTGGATCCACAGGTTGAGAGTTCAAATCTCCGGGTGGATTACAAAAAAAAAATTCTCCATGCATGCTTTTTCATTACAATAAATAAAAAAAATGTACATTTAAACCACATTCCATAATAAAATACGTTGTCAGTGGTGGATTAGAATTGTGGTGAGATTAGAATCGAAAATTTGTTCTCGGCTACGTTTTCAGAGGTCGCGGGTACAACTCCGGCGTGCGCAACTATTTTTTATTTAATTATTTTGTCCTATATCACAATTCTTTCATCTTCTTCTATCTTCTTCTTTTTCTTCTATTATATAAAGAAGAATGTCCCGGGCGGTGTGTGTTGGTTTTGTATACAAATCTACAGTTTTATTCATAGTTTGATGAAATTTTGCACACTTAACCTATAAAACAAGAGGAAGGTCACTGCCTTAACTAAATTTATAGAAAACCACCCCTCTCCCCCTTTCCCATATTAAATTCAAATGTTGGTACTTCTCGATGAAATTTTGCACATTTGACGTACAAAATAAGATGAAAATTACTGGGAAGGGGTAAGGAGTAGGAGTAGGAGTTTGGGTAAGTAATGGTAAGTTTAGAAATCATAAAACTTTTCTCCAAACTGTTAATGACCGCGGGTAATGCCGGGTACTTCAGCTAGTTAAAAAATAATGTGAAGTATATTTGAGTCACGCTCCAGACCGGTAGATACTTTCAGTATCGCCTTGTGAAAGACCACCATTGAGAATTAAAAAGTTGCTTGAAATGGCTCTAGCCTTTTTCGGTGATCAGATATGAATAGTTAGGTACTTCTACACCTTTCTCTTTCCCATCGCCTTCCCCTTCCCACTATCTTCAACCTCGCAACATCCCAATTGGGGATGTCATAGTTTCACTGGTTCTAGACGGTTTGGAGCATTTGGGATTCTTATATGGTACTTTCGCTAAAAAAAACTGGCAGTAACTTGCTTACATAACAAATAAGAATAGCGAAACTTTTCCTTGATATGCTTTTCCCCTTACCACTCTTATAAATGATGATATAGCCCCAGTGGTTCCATGCAGCTAAATATCTTAATCACATAACACAAGTATGTACATACATTTTTCCGAAAGCAAAGCAAGATTTTCAATAAATGATGCCTACATCCGTTTGTATAATTAAAAGAAGTACTTTATTTAAATTTTATTAACCTCTGTTTTTATTATATAAATATCTACACATTTCAGAAGCAAAACTTCCCTCATCAGGATAAACAGCATACTAAAAAAAAATAATAAAATAATAAGTAAAGACTATATAGTATTTATTCTGATGAGGGAAACTTCGCTTCTGAACATGTAGATATTTATAATTTAAAAACAGTGGTGTAAACAAAGTACTTTTTATTAGTTATATTAAACGTCAAAAAATAATTACACATCTACCGAACAAAAACTTGTTTTGATTTTCGAACTTTTCTACAGCAAAAAAAATACTAATTTTAGTTGTAACAGTTCCACTGTTCCGGGCAATAGAGATTCTTGTGCGTAAATGAAAACAAACACGTTATTTTATCAGTACGCTTTTTAATGAAGTACCCTGGATGCAGAAAACACCGGTTGGTAAAATAATTCCGTGTATTTTACTGTCCGGCGTATCGCTACAAGTTAAACCAAAACGTAATTTCGTCTGCCCCTCCGAAAGGCCCACATGGACAAAAGCGTTCAGGATATTTACACAATCACACCCGGATAACGCTGTTTCAATAAAAAAGCTTTTGTCAGAACCAATATTTCGATATAATAAACAAACATGATGTTTATTTTGTCCACGCGCGCGGCACGAAGTAATTTAATCATTAAAATATATTGTACCGTTATTGACGTAGGCGGCCCGGCCTCCTGGCATAAACACAATTTAAGCGTGTTTAGTCGACGTGTGTCGGAGACTTCGCCTCTTCCACGATGTTTGGCAGTAGTTTTACTTAATTATTTATTTAATATAATTATATTGTCGGCAGTTGTACGGGGCCGGGACCAAGCGGAAAATAAATGTTTGATGTTTGTAAATAACCTGGCTCACCCAAAAGACACTTTATTTTGTGCAAACTTATGCAATATATTGTTAAAGTGGCAGGGAGTGTCCCATCACTGCTTTTTAAGAATGATAACATAAAGGAAAGAGTAAGGCAACGCAGTGCCAGGGAGATAGATACTGTCGGTTAAACTTTTGTGAAGCTACCGGCACGGAAATGTGCCGATAGCGCTTCGAAATTCCAACCAGAGCGCTCGGGTTAGCGTCTGGCTGGGGGTACAAATAAACCGCAAAACGGGTAGTTGCCAGTTACACGGCCATTCGGCAATTTATTGCCATGGCAGCGAGCAGTGCGTCAAATGCGCGGGTCCTCATCGATCCGCTGATGACACCAAACCTAAAGATACGCCAGCCAAGTGTGCCCTCTGTGAGGGTGCACACATGGCTAACTATGGAGGTTGCCCCGCCAGGCCACAGTCCAAGCAGTTGAGCAAAAATAGAAACTGTAATTTCAAGTACATAAATAATAACAATGTCAGCAGAAACTTCACACCCAATATTATTAATAATAATAACGTTTCTCGCCCTCCTCCTCATAACGAAAGCCAGCCTCCTAGGTCTGATCAGCCCATCGCTTCACTATTAGACTACCCCCCCTTCCCACTACCTCCATTCCTAATCACCGTATTCCCGCTCCACCCACTGATCGTTTCTGGCCCGCGCCTCACTTCATCAATTCCCGCTCTTCACATCAGGATCATCGGCCTTGAAAAACCCCGGCCTTCAGCCAACAATTCCGGCTTGAACGCCATCTGGAGTCCCCTCAAATGTCACAGGGCGTCTCCCTTCTCCTTCCTCCCCTCCCCCTTCCAATTTCAATCTCAACAGTATCCAGTCACTCATAGAGCAATCCACAATGCTTCAATTTATTATTCAAAATGCCCCAAAATAGTTGAGCAATATCCAGGAGTTTATGAATAAGGATAATAGATAGACAAGGCGTAAAAGATTCAAACCTCCAGATAGCCTATTGGAACGCCAATGGCACTGTTCTAGCGTACCGAGAAGAGATAATAGAATTTCTCCATGTTTATAATCTCGATGTATTTCTTATTAATAAAATGTTTTTTTTTTATTATGTAATTCTCTTTCAAGACTATATAAACATTCAAAAGTGTCATCTTGAATATCACCAATGCTTGTAAAGTAGGTTATTAAACCCTCGATGAACCTCATTGCTTCTTCTTTTGTTGGAATATCAACCTTTTCTTCATCGGACAGTTCTTCAGCAGAAAAGTCTGCTGGTGTTAAATTAATGTCATCAACTTCCACCAAGTCTGATGCCATAATATTGGAGTCAAGGTTTACATAATCCTCCAGGGGTTGGTCTGAAATCCTTTCCCAGCCTTCTATAACATCACACTGGATATTTTCTTGGGTACTGGGTACGTCTTCATCCTGCTCCTTGTATATCCCAGCTTTCCGGAAACAATTCTTGTTGGTACTTTTTTATTGGCTGCATATTTTGTCGGCAATATCCTGACATTTTTGAAGCTGCGTGGTTTTTCAGACTTCCCAATCACTAACGGGGGAAGCTTCTCACTTCCATCTGAATATGTAATCAAGAGAAGAGTGAGACGAACCTTGCTTAATTTTCCTGCATGACAAGCTTCACCCTTGAAGCTGAAAGTATTACAAGGTAGAACGTTGAATAACAGCCCAGTCGTCAGCATTGAACATATCTCTGGCAGTGTATGTTCAATGCCGACTTAAAATATTATTGCCCCACGCACTGATGAACCATTCTTTTAAAATCTCCTCCATTTTTTCGTACTTCGACGCTTTAATGTACATACGTTTTTTCGCCCCGGATCCACATTGAATAATGTCTATTGAATTTTTCGAGAATGTTCCTTTTCTCTTGCACTGACAAAGCTTTTCTTTGGTTAGACATTGTATGTTTGAAATAATGAGGACGTAAAAATGAATAATAATCGAACCGAAAGCAATATGAAATATGCCGCTCGCCGACCGATCACCGTGTGTCGTTCTAAAGATACGGAGTTCGCCCACCAATCACCGTACGCCGTTCTAAAGACACGGAGTTTTCCCTCCAATCACCTTACGCCGTTCGAATGTCACGACTCAATCATTATCAAGCGCGCGTAACTCGCATATTTGTGTAATTCGCGGGAAAGAAAAACGTAAATGCGGGTATTAAATGTACTGAAATACCTCGGGACTGAAAAAAATACACGCAATTGGCGAGAAAACGTGAATTCCGGGCACGTAAATACGGGGTTATACTGTATATTAAAAGTTTGCTTATTGCCAGGTGGAAAATATTTCCAACTAACCTATTTATAAAGAGCAATAAAAACGGAACAATAATTATTGACTATGCGCATTTGTAATATGATGAGGAATCTATCAAATTGATCTACCGTATCTGAAGAGTCTGAAGTTCTTAATCTACTACTCGGAAGAAATTATTGAGAAATAAAACTAAGATTTTGTACGCTTCATATTAAAAAGGTGTGACCGAAAACTTGGCATTTTCTAAAAGGAGTTATTCGGCCTATTCATTCTAATAGCGTGTCGAGTCCCGGGAGACGAACCCTAATCAAAAGTTAGTAATCAAAGTGCCACCCGTAGACCAGAGTCTAGAGTCTAGACCTCTCAGGTATGCCACCCTCGCAAATATTTCATTGGACAAACTTTTCCGTCATTACCGTGCTGCTTGTGACCAACATAACGTAACGACCGAAGGCAATATTGTTTTATTTGAGAAAAAAAGTAAAGCTCTTTCTTTGCGAAAGGTGTGGGCGACTGCAGACGTTTCAAATGTGAAAAACTATTTGTGTAGTCGAGGCATCGAGGGTATCGATCCCGTAAATATTTTAGTTACCAGTGCAAAAAAATAATACTTTTATTATCTTATCTTCCACTTTGTTGTTGACCGTAGTATCTATTTTTTTCCCTTTTCTGCCTTGACTGTCCACTATTTTTATACCGTACAATATGTTGAGAATCAGCAGTCGAACGAGTATCAACTTTGTATCCTTCGTTTTACCACGTCAGTAATAATTTAATTTTTTTTTTCACATTGACTTTACATCTCTATTATCAGAAAATTTTTTTTTAGTCATACTGGAAGAGTTCTCCATCCTAAAGGTTTATTCACATCTACCTGCACCGTGCAGCGCAAACAAGCTTAGTGGCACGCACGGCACAGAATGGAGTATTTACATTACACCGTTCGTGAATGTGTTCATAGACAATGTAAGCAACTAGTTTTGTCGTGCCTGCCACATTACGTGTCTGCACTGCGCGGTGCTGGTACATGTGAATCAAACTTAAGCCGTAAATATTGGTAAACTTTAGAGCAGAGGTTTCCAACTTATTTGTCTCACCGCCCACTTTTGGACAATATATTTCATCAATGCCAGTCGTTTCTTACGCGATAATGTGATGAAATCTATATATATATACACTGTGATTGAGATATAATAAAGGTACGATTCCGAGGACCGCGGCAGACGGCAGAATGCAGTGCAGTCTGCCGTCTGCCGCTACGGTTCAGTCTGCCGCCGATCTCGGAATCGTACCTTAACTTAATCTCAGCGGTCAACTGTATTCCCGGACACGATCTACTCATCACCCCTATTCTCCAACTGTTTATCTGAAAAATTATTTATTTATTATATACGCCGTTCATATGTTTTACATATTTCATGATAGAATTTAAATTGTAATATTGACACAGGTGTAAAATATACTATAGTAGGTACATCGATAGAATAGATCGTATTCCCAAAATATACGAACAAAATATTTAAAATGTCTCGCAAACAAATTCAACAGTAACATTATCTAGATATAAAATGCAACGGAGGCGAACAGTTGCTGACTTAATATTTTTACTTATGTATGTTATCACGCCTTAGACACATCTATACTCCTTACTCATTGTTGCAAAACGGATGAACTCTGCTATTCATGTTTACAAAAGTATTGTCTGAACTCAAAAATCGTTAATAAACAAAACACACAATACGTTTAATCATACTACTCGCGCTATACACACGTATCTTGTTAATATTTATGAATGATTTGGCCTATTATAGTCTTATTTGCATTCTCACTCCTGAAACTATCGTTACAGTTGGATAAAGTTTTTGATCGAGTAGTTCTAGTTGAAATATTAAATTTAATTAAGCTAATTAAATCAGCGATCTCTATAATTAAAAAAAAGTTAAGTCAGAAACAAATCTTTTACCTGAGTGTTTTAATTATTTCGTCAAATAATTGTAATTTATAGTTTCAATTGATAGCCCGAGTTTATAGTTAACATATTTTAGAAATTTCTATTGAACTTTTTCAATGGAAATGGAGTGGATATTATAGTGAAGGGATCATATGGAAGGATTATATTCGACTTAACTTCGAATTCAGAAAGAGTATAATAATTTTAGAGTTAAAATATTCGTGAAGCCTCTGGAATTTTGAAGAATGAAGCCAAGTATTTTAAAAACTTTATTAGTTATTAAATTGACATGTGTAAAAAATTTAATTATGTGTCGAAAATAATGCCAAGATCATTAATTTCGTTAATTCGGAAATATTTACTGTTGATTTTATATTGGAAGTTGGAAGGATGATTAATTTAAAAAAATCTGATCGTATGAAAATTATTAATTAATAAAAAGAGTTTATTAACACCAATTTTGTAATTTATTTGTATGTAATGTGAAAACAACCTTCAAAAGTTTTAATTAATTTGACGAGCCTTATTGTCATCAAATACAGTTATTATATCATTATTAAACAGTAAAACAAATGTTGGACCTAAATGTGAAGAATGAGGTACACCACTTGTAGCCACGAATTTATATGGTAGGTTAGAATTGATCATGCTTGAAGAATTTTGTTGATTTGGTAGCTCTTTACGTACAAAATAATATGGGAAGTTTATTATGAGGATTTAATGGTTTATTTTATTAAATGCCTTTACAAAGTTTGTATGTATTGAAGTCCACATGGTGTAAATATTTCTCCCTGGCATAAAGCCATGTTGATCAGGTACAATGATGTTATTAATGTGTACAGAGATTCTATCAAGCAAAAGTTTTTCAAACATTTTGCCGATTATGGAGAGCATACAAATGTGTCGGTAATTAACTCAGATCATGGAATATAAAGAGATATGCCTCGAGGAGCGTCCGACTGACGGCCGACGATGCTTTTTCAGGCGTCATTTTCAATTTGCAAGAAACCCAATTCTTAGTAGCTTTTTCGTAATCAAAGCGTGATGTTTGTCCTCGTTTTATTCAAAATGCCGTCTTGTTCAGTGCAACTTTGTAAGAATACGATCGGCAGAGTAAATTTCAAAATAACTTTAATATCATTTCACTAATTAGTACTAAATTAGATTACGAAATCTATTATTAATGATTTTTTAAAGTTCTTATTGACGTACGCTAGCATTGGGCAAAATGCCGCACAATGGCCGCCACCGTTAAAGTTAGTGATGTGACTCCAATACGTTTAAATATCGACTATCGACATTTGATAATAATTA
Organism: Halesus radiatus; assembly: GCA_022606495.2. Classification (NCBI taxonomy): domain Eukaryota; kingdom Metazoa; phylum Arthropoda; class Insecta; order Trichoptera; family Limnephilidae; genus Halesus; species Halesus radiatus. The sequence continues at coordinate 67,230 of JAHDVE020012020.1, forward strand.
TTAATGTTTTATTAACAAATGCTGATGGTGACAGAAAAAAAGTTTTTCTTTCCATATTACATATTTATTATGTTTGATAAAATATTAAATTTTATTACATTTTATTAAATCTTTATTACTATTGTTATTTCAAAATACACGGCTTCAATTCCTGGATTGCGCAAGTAATTTTAATTTACTTGATGTGCATTGTTTCGATTTGAAAGACCACCATTCAGAATTGAAACGTTGATTGAAATAGCTTTATTTATTTAGTACTTATAAATAGCAAAGTTAAATTTGATTTACCTTATTTTTTATTTAAATTGACTATTTTGCTTTCGATGTCCACATATCCTTATCGACGACAACATCAATAAATACGCCATGTTATGGCTATCCCACCCATTGCAAGACTGCAAATATACTTATAGATATGTTGTAGAATTTGGGGGTGGGGGTCCACGTTAGGAGTCTCTGATTTAGAGAGACAAAATAAATACTTTTTTTTGTATTGGCTTGACACTTTCCATGGGAGGATACCGAACAAATAAATTATTAAAACTACACCCACTGATTGAATTTTCAATGACTGTAGGATCTATTTTCTAATTGAAAATTGTATTAATTAACTGAGAAACAAGCCGCTCAAATGGAGAACTTTCCTAAGCTCTTAAATATTTTCATTTGTCTGGTAAGGAACATTTTCTAATTAAAATTATTAAGGCTGGACATTGGTACAGAGTTATGAGACGAGTCCCACCCTCACAAAAAATCGCATCGTCGTTATCATTGCTCGTGGGTTCCAGGCTTTGTTGATTTTTATGTTTATTTTATCTCTTTGTAATGATTTTTTACCATCCCACAATAATTATCAAATTCAATTGCAAAATGTAATTACTGCAGATAACATTAAAAAAATGCTGAGTAAAGGGTGTAGTTTATTCGATAACCAAGTTATAAAAATACGCAAATTAAATAGCGGTCAAAAATACATGACGACTTCAATCAAATTAACGGTTATGTAACATATAATGCATCTATACTATTTTCTAATGTGCTATGTTGTTTTTTTTTCAGTCATATTATGCAATATGAACAAGGCTTGTCAATTTGACTGTCCTAAAAAGGGAACTTTCCAGTTGGACAGTCAAAGTGTTTTTACCGTGAAACATTTTTTTCTGAAATAAATAAATAAAACAAATTTAAAAAGAACACTAAAAAAACACGTGTAAAATATCAAACGCGTGGTTATGCCTGTGGGAAAAGAAGGGAAAAAAGCAACAATTTTTTGTAAATTTTTTTTTCGCTTACAGGAAAGAAACAGAAAATAAAAAGGATAAATATGGTTGAAATTGAATTACGATTTCGATAAAATAAACAAAAAACAATTAGGTAGCATTAGCTCAGTTGGATAAATAGCGCCGGTCCCGAATAGACCGAGAGGTACTGGACTTGTGTCCGAAATGCGACCGTTACCTTTTTATTTCGTGACTTTTCCGTTACCCATTTCATTTAAGATTTGTTAATATTATCTCCAATGATTAAAATAAAAGCATAATCGTCCCCACAAAAAGCAATTAACCACTTAACCTCAATCCATAGAAAGTTTTCCGGCGGCACTTAGTTTTACACCCTTTCCTGCATCGTCGCTACTCGTTTTACGGCAGATTCCCTTTCATGTAATTTTACACGTGCGACGTTAATATTTATTCCGAAACTTCAAAGTGTCGTTATGGCTTCAATATTATTTATTTAATCCTGAAAACTATAATCGTCCCATTTTCTGAAAGTTTGTGTCCGAAGTATGGCACGTGACTCATTATAGTAATGTGACACGGTACAAACTGAAAACTACTTGGAGAAAAAAAAGGGTTCTTAGAGTTGAGTCCTTGTAGATAAAAATTCTCTAAGCTATCTTGAGTGAAACAAACGTTCCGTTCTTTTTTATACTGGATTTCCTCCGTTTACGTGAAACTGATGAAATGCCTCTACAACTTTGCGAAATAACATCGAAAAACGATAAACAAGTTTAATCGAATGAATCATTTTTGTAATCTGCACAGATATCCAAATAATCTTTGTTATGTAACAAGATCAGCTGCAACACAATAAGAAAATCTAATAGTTATAAAATACACCTAGTCGCTAGTTAAATAAAGATACATCTAGCCGCTGGTTGCTAAACCATCGCGCTTCGACCAATAGCGATACGTTTCCGGCCGGCCATTGTTGTTTTTGGCCGGCGAGACAATCGAATCGGACGTGGTTACCGGCCGCCATTACGGCGTGGGCTCGCACTGAGCAAACGCCCACTATTACGATTCGAGACACAGATCCCAGCAGTCGTACAGTGAGGAGCACGGCGCCCCGTCAGGCGCCGGCCTCCCTGCGTAGTTAACTGGCATTCTTGCCGCTATCGCATCAGTACATTCTAAACGCCTTGCTATTCTCGGCATTGTACCTAAATATTAAAGCCAGTGACCAGTGCAAAAACTCGTTGCGTTCTGCCTGCGAAATCCAGAGTCCCTAATCTGCATATTTTTACACTGAAGTAATCGTGACTACTGTTGCCGACTACTCATATGAGTATAAGCAGAATTGATTTACCCTCTTTTATGTGCTGTAATAACTTGCCCTTCGAATAACATGTCCCGTTTGATATTCATCAGAGAGAGATTATCAGGAATCAGATTAGATTAGTATCAGCCCCTAGATTCGAAACCCCGTAAGTTCGCATCTCTCATTCGAGTAGTTGGTTACCTTTCCCGATATAAGGCTGCGGCTGGTCATACGACTTTGAGATAAGAAATGAGATGCCTTTACCAGCTGAACTAACCATGGTGGAATCTGAGATCAGCCCTGCTTCTGGCCTCGAGGTGAGTTGAACTATCTTCCTTTCTTATCACTGTCGGCCAACGTGGATGCTGTCTAGTCCTTCTTCCTCCTTTCTTAACACTGACGCCCACGTGAGTGGTTCTTAACACTGACGCTCCCTCGTGGGGCCTTCTTAACACTGGCGCCACAACGAGGGGATCCATCCTCTTCCCCACTTCCTTTCTTAACATCTTTTATACCTTTTTTTCGTTAATTTCCAGTGATGTGGAGCTATGTGTAATAGAAAAAACGTTAGTTTAATAATAATATTTTAATTTCATTTGAAATTGAGTGTTTCAATTGCAGAATTAAATTTTAAAAAAATAAACACTTAAATTATAAATGCAAATTCATTTTATGTCATAATTTTTAGTTAAAAAAAAATATATATTATTGTTTAAACCACTATTTTGGTTAATGAATATCTACATGTTTCAAAACCAATGGTTTATTTATTGGAATACAATGTATACTGAAAATAATAAAATATAAGTAGAGAAAAAAAATTAGTATGGCCAAAATAATAACAATAAGTGGTGCGAAAAGGTAAATAATGAGCAATTAAAGTAAAATACAATTATGATGATATTTATATTAGAAACTAGAAATTTTTGAAAAATATTGTTCTTCTCCACTGTTCCCCACCGTCAATTAATTATTGGTAGATAAACATAAGATCTAGTTTTTTTGTTATTTTTAAATTGTATCTATTAATTTCATATTATAGCCATTGTTAATTGCAATTTGTTTAATGATATTTAATTCTATAAAATTATTTTCAGATAAGGGAACCTTAACTAGGATACTCGGCATTGAATGAAAAGCTGATAATTTTTCAGTATACGTATGGTGAGAAGTATTATATATAACTGTGGTATATTTTTAGTATCATATATAAATATGGAAATTTGAATTTTTTTTAATTTTTCAATAGAAATTTTCAAATGTAAGAAACTTTTTTTTTTCCCATTTCTATTTTAAATTGGATCTTTTTATTGAGTTTATTTGGAAAATTAAAGAATATTTAAATTGGTCTTTCAGGGTCGGTCCATATACAAAAAAAGTCATTTATAATTTTTTTCCAAAACAAATATATTTTGAAATGAACTATTAAAAAAGTTTCTTCTCTAAATTGTTTAAAAATGTATCAGTTACTAAAGGGCTACTACTGCACCCATTGCTAAGCCACCCTTTTCTTTAAAACAGTATTATTAAATGAACAATGGTTTTATTTTAGAACAGCCTAAAAAATTAATACCGATTTCACTTTCACCAACTTGAAAATAAGTTAACAACTTCAAATGATACTAACAAGGCATTATTAGGGATATCTAAGGATTTTAAGTGGTCTACTAATTCAAAGGAATTTCTAATTAATTATTTAGGTTTTAAAATATTTGTATCAATAATTATTTTCTTAATTATAGATACTAATTTATAGCTAGGGGCATTACAGTTCCACTTGATTCATTAATTTTATGAAATTTTAATAAACTAATATTATAACGAAGGAAATTGAGGGTTTTTTTTCTCTTTACAATTTTATTTTTATGAAATTTGATAATTTTTCCACCTGTGCGTGGTTTAAATGTAACTCTTGTTCACATTTTTTAGTTGTTTTTTATTAATTCAAAATCATAACTATTTAAAAAATCCACGTTTTTTTAACAGTCAACTACACCCAAATGTCTATACCAGACTTAATGGCACACAGGAAAACTATAAGTGGGCAGCTGATCCTGATGTGCGAAGAGAGTTGGAGGAGAGGGAAATACAACATATCGTTCCCTTGCGAAGGGGGAACGATACTGACAAATTAACGACTTTTGAATTTGCTTAAAAATCCCGTTTGTGCAAAACTATTTAATTTGTGCGAAATCCTTTTGCACAAATTTGGTTGATGCAAGAGTCTGGGTCTAATGGGTAGTGGTAGTCCGCGAGGGGTCCAGGGTCAGCGGTGGTCAGAGTGAGGAAGAGAGCAAGTCGGTAGAAGCTGAGTGAGGTGGGGCAGTTGAGGTAGAGAAGTGTTGTCGGGGCGAGAGTTGCTGGCTGACCGACAGAGAGCTATTTTTGCCGTCTATTTGTACTCCCAGTAAGGTGCTAACCCAAGCGCTCTGATTAGGATCAGTACATTTCTGTGCCGGTAGCGTCGAAAAAGTTTATCCGACAACACCTATCTCCCTCACACCGCGTTGCCTCGCGATTTCGTTTATTTTGTCATTCATAACTATCAGTGACGGGACTCTCCCCGCCACCTGCACAATATATTTAATAAGTTTGCACAACATAAAACAACAATTGGCTAGGGGAGCCGGGCCGGTTATGAACATCAAATATTTATTTTCCGCTTGGCGCCGGCCCCGTACAAGAGTCGACAATTATATTAAAACATTATTCTGGAATAGACTAAGAGTCCCAGACGTCGGACGCAATTTCCATTGTCAGCCATTGTTATGATGAGAATCTTTTATTTGGGGAAGGAGATTGAGCAGAGAATGGTTGGGAAGTACCTGGGTATTCAGATATGGTCACCAAATACGGGTAAAGCTATTTTAAGCAAAGGTTCGATTCTGAATAGTGGTCTTTCACCAGGAGGTTACTGAAAGTATCTACCATTCTGAGAAATTAAAATTACACATTCTAACCAATAGCTGTACACTTTGCGTAATATATTACTAACAAAATAGACGTTTCATTATTTTCGTACCGTACGCATATTTGAAAATACGTTGATTTTAGAATTTTTACGGTTTAAATTAGCGGCATTCGATTTCCAATTACCGGCATAACTAGCTTTATTTTTCATTGAAATTTAGCTAATCGTTCAGGCGGTAGCCATTTTTATATTTAGGAAGGTGATTTTGTGGTTAATGACTCGGAATTTTTTCTCTTGATTCTTAAAATGTAATTTTTTTATTATATAATTAAAAAATATATATTAAACGATTTTTTTGTTATATTGTTTATGATTGTCATTTTATGTAAAACACGCCCTCTGAGATCTTAAGTTAATTTAAAAAAAAAAACCAATTATTAGTAATCGTCAACTACGTTCCACAAAACCAGTTTTAATTCAGGTCAGAAAGGTTATATAATAAAATTTTAACTCCTAAAATATATAAATCATTTTCACGTTTTTATATACATTCTTCACAGTCATATTTTTCTTATATATGGAAAATTTGAACTTAAACAAATAATAAAAATACCTACAATATGTCTCTGCTCATTTTCAGTACAGGGATGTAAATGTTATCTCGTTTCTGGTCAGCGGAACTCCTTTTCAGTCCTAATGGTCCGAGACCTTCTTATAATAAAACAATCGCTGAATCAACAAAAAGGGCCGTAGAATATAAAGTACTTCACAACGGAGCCAGAAAAGGGCGAGTACGTAGTATTTATTCCCCCAATATCTATGGTAATGAGGTGTGGAGCAGAGGTATAGGTCACAGGCCCATCAGAACCGAGAATTTAGTTGATGTATTTTAGAAACTTTTTTTAATTGTAATTGGGGCTGAGCGTTGTACTTGTTTTTGTTCCATGAAAAGTAACATTATGGATTTCATGTAAAAGTTTGTTCTATGGGTATGGCTATACCTGCTTATTAAAATATTTTACACCCTTTGGATGCATTATTAAGCCTTTATTTCTTACGATAACAGTTTGTTTCAGTTCTGAAAAATTAACGGAAACATATAACTACTATACAGCGCCCTTGAGGTGATTTTTCACAAAAATGGCGCTATACAAGTTATCCGATTATTATTATTATTATAGGCTTGAAGGTATGTACAAAAATTCTCTTCATCATTGAAAAAAAAATGTCCTTTTAAAAGGTTGGATTAATTTTATGAACTTCACATTCCAATTCGACCTCACAAATTATTAAAAACTAGATCCTCAACAAATAAAACATTGAATATCCTAATAAAAAAGGGCAAAGGCACTTTAATTACCATCCAATCAAACTCCATAATTGCATCCTCACAACTTTGAAACAACTGTAAATACAATATCTAAAATTAATTTCAAAATATATGTCACCACCTGAATAGAAAATCAAGGTAATCACTTTTTTAAAAACATTATAAAATCGAACCAAATATAACACAATACATAAAATATTATACTTAAAGTTCTACCTTCCCAAATCTACCCTAAACTGCACATTATAAGAAAAAAACACTGTTAAGAGGAATAGCTACGCGCCCCGTTTTATTTAATTTTGGATTTAAGGCCATAATTGGTTTCGCTTTCCTCCGTATATATATATTTTAATTTTTTATGTGAAGTCCGTTATTGCTGAACATAACCCGACTCATAATTTTTGTAGTAATATTGTGAATGTGTTATTTTTGTATAGCCATATGTATACTGTATAATATTTTGTAATTTTTTTTATGAATATGCACCTAAGGAGTACTGTAGGAGTAGTATTAAGAATTAGCAGGAATGTATGTAATATGTTAAGAATGAATATAATAGAATAGAATGTAAAAGTAGCACTGTAGGATACCACTGAATGGAGTTATTTAATCATTTTTAAATTTATTTATAGTAAAGCGCACTTGAAGTGAAACAACACAAAACTGCGCTATATAAATGCTTTGTTATTATTATTATTATTTTTATTATAATACCCACCCAAACTAAATGATATATATATTTTGTTTAATTAAATATGATTACATAAAGTAAAATAAAAAAAGATTTTTTCTTCAGTTTTTTTGGATCGATATTTTAAATCATGTTGTGTTCCACATGTAAATTGGTTGTTTTTATTTTTAATTTAGGTCCACCTTAGTGATCACTTTTAATTTCATAGTAAACGGGGTACCACTTTTTTAAAAATTTCCATTAGCCCCCAAATACTTGCTAAAGTTGCCTCTGAAATCACGAAATTTCGATTTCTTTAATGCCCTTTATTTTGTATTTTTTTTAAATATGTAAGCCGTACTGGATGTAGATGAAAAAAGATCATTCGGTTTTGGTGAGTACTCTGGCCTCATATCCATAATTAAGTTTTGTACTAAACAGGCCGCGCAGCCCTGCCTCTTAAAAACACTGTTATGAATTTAATTTATTATAATTTTATATATATAAATACACACAGATATTTGAAACTATTAACGGTTTTAGGATTATCATTCGGTTTGGTAATCAGCGACACATTGACTCTGGTATGTTTCTATTGAAAACTTTACGATTTTAAGCTTAGAATTTTGTTGAACCAAATACTGCCGACATAATTATTATCTGTCCCATTTTTCGATACATGAAACATGAGACAATAAATTTCCTCTTTTTTGCATGCAGATTACAAAGATGTCATACGTGTTTTTTTTTTAATGAGAAAAACTGTATTTCCCCAACATAATGGATTACTTTAAAATGGGTATCTCGATTCCGTCCATCACCATGCAACAAAATTTTAGTCGGAAAATAATAAATTTTCTAATTTTGTCTTTTTACGCCAGCGGGCAAAACTCGTTTCCCTTCCGTAAACTAGGCAAGGTTTGACGTTTGAAATGTTGTCTTTATTTCTGACGTTTTGGCTTCGGTTGGACGTTTGAACGTCTACCGAACTGTCGGTGAGTCAACATTAAACATTTAGAATATTCGAAGTGAAATAATGATGCCCAGGTGGAATAGGGATGGTAGAAATATGTTTCCTTTCTTCGACATTTAAATATTGTAACAAAAAATTATGTTTAAAAAAACTACAGATGGTTTAAATGCAACGCGAAATAAGTGAGGTATATTATATATATATATATAAATTTGGAGTCTTGTATGCACGTTTGCATATTTGTGAGTTTGTATGTTTGATTAATTCTTACGCATTATCTCAGCACTGGAATGGGTTATGGAGTCAATTTTACGACAGTAAAATGTATTTCTTTAACAGCAACAATGTGTTATACTTCAAATTGACCTACAAGGTCAGCGGAGGTAACAAAATGTTAAATTTAAGTTGAAAAAACGAAATGTACTGGGAAAAATGGTTCATTTTCCGTTCAAATTTCGAGGTCTATTCTACAGTCGCAATAAGTTCGAACGTTGCAATTTATTCTATTTTATTTTATTCCACGATCTAAGTTTCAAAAAACAAGTTCAATGTTTAATATTTAAAAAAAAAATGTAAACAACTTATGAATACTTGGAGAAGGCGGATGAGTTTGTCAATTTGGGTAGTATGTTTATGAAATATGTAAAGACTGATAAGGATATTTAATGAATGATGTGGTGAAAGGGGTAGGAGTAGAGTAGGGATAGGGATATCTGTAAGGGTAAGGAAAGCTATAGGGGTAGGGTGGGGATACTTGCAGCTCCACACCGAAAGGTTAGGAAAATGTTTAAGATTACCATTAACGATAATACAATACCTCAAACTGTAATCTTTTAAATTCTATAAAATATGCACCAAAATATTTGAAAATGTGTGCAGTTTTAAAACCAGCGAAGGCGTTTTCGAGCGTTTTACCTAAAATTCCAGCATTTATTTCATATAGAACTTAAAAACTTACATTTTAAGAACATTTTTCATTACAAACCTTATACATTTTACCGACTATTCGTGAAGATATTATAGATACTGGTATATCTTTCGTTGTATTTCTTGCGTTAGCAGACTACAAAGTGAGTATTTTTAAGTAACAATATTTTTTTCCATCTTAAAATTACACCCTGTTTACTAGAATTCACAACCTCAAAACTTTACATCAAACCATTCATAACCCCGAGCGAGGCCGAGTACACGTCAACTAGACTTAAAAAAATAAATTAATATACACACTTTAACTAGCTTTAAACCACTTTATATGGAGATTTTATAGTTTCCTTCTTTGTGCTTCTGAATTTGGAATCACTAGAAATTGTAAATTCTTAATTTATAATTCTATTATAATTGAATAATAAAGTAAATTTATCTTGTAGTCCCCTTCTAGACATAATTCCAGTAAACCGCTCTGTTATTCCCGTAAACCTCCTAATTACACCTACGCCTCCGTTCACCCCCCACTCCAACACCTCAATATTTATGTATATCCGTCAGTATTTTGGATCTTACATTAGTTTTAATTAGGATGATGGAAAGGTACTTCCGGAACCGATTGATCGATATGTTAAAATGAAGAAAAAAGACATTTATGTGTTTATATTATATTTGGCCAGCGAGCAGTGGCTCAGTTGGCATAGCGTCTGGGTCTCACCCATACGTCATGAGTTCAATTCCTCAGCGGGCTAAGTCTTCCATCACGACACAGGCAACATCCTCCGCTTACTGTGATGGTAGTGGGAGATTTTCAAATATTTTTAGATTATTCTTAAATCGGGAATGTTATGTCTTTCTTTTAAAGAAAGTAATTAATTATATTATAAATTATGGCAAGCCGCAAATAAAACGCATTTTTCTAATATGAAATATATTTTTCAATTTATCGGAATAACTTATTGAAGCTTATAAACCTCATTGTATATTGTCATATTTACCAAAAATCTACATCTTCACCAATGATTTTATTAGGGGTAGCCAACATCATTTTTTTTCTCTACTCCTTTCGATTTACTTTGTTATATTAAGCGCACTTGAGGTGAACCTTCACAAAACTGCGCTATAGAAATTTACTCTTATTATTCTTATTATTAATGGCAAGTTCTACAAATGTGTAGGTGAATGACAAGCATGTATTTAATACAATTTAATCAAAAATAATGTTTTTTTTTTGGGGCTGTGTTAGTTTAACTAGTATTCTTTTACAATCGCATAGCATTCTTAATACGCATTTTATTTAAAAAAAAACATTTAGCTAGTAATGTTTTTTTCTTTCCTTTCAAACCCAAACCATGAACCTATGAAATGGCTAATAGGTTCTTGTATTCAAATAAAGGTAAACTTTTAGGTTATTTAAAAATAGGAAAAATGGTCATATGACATCAGAAAACGTCACATCAAATAACTTTGAACATGTCGTCATGTGGTTCTCGTGATTTGTAAATAATTTTTTGTGAAATCTTAATTTCAGTCCATTATTTTGTGTCTCCCCAAACTAAATTACTTTCTACTTAATGTAGTGACGTTTAAAAATATTAAAATTTACCAGTAAAATTGAATACTAAATTTGGATAATGTGTTGATTTTTTTGTGTTGTTAAAACAAGAATGGTCATCCCACCCACCGCTACAAGAAACAACTAGAATAGTGTTCAAAGAAGTTGCCTTAGAGACCAAAGCGAGGCAAATGGATAACGAACAAGGAGGTACCTCCCGGCACGCTGTTGCTATGCCAGTCCCTCACCTGAAGGCGACAACACGTCGAGTGCGTTAAGACACACTCTTGCGGCCACAGGCGCCAATGGCGTCGCGATCGTAATCCAAATAACATAATAACAGTATCGCAGTGAGTGCAGCTTAACCATTAATAACCCCTCTAAACCACCAAGAACTTTCGGCCAAGTAGCATCCCCAGATATTCTCCTCGGCCAAACACTCGTACCAGCATTCCCAGATATGCCCTCGTCCAGGCTGCTCCTCACCAACGTCTCCTGACAAGCCTTTGAAAAGGCCCTTTCACTAGCTCCCACAGGCGCCGCCCACTACTTCTAACGGCGCCAAGAAAACCGCCCACGTTACAGACGTCATCAATACGCCAAGGTACCCAACAAAATTTACTGAGTCATTGTATTCCGTAGATAAGTACACCCCTTTGTGAATAAGTCAATATACTCGTACATGTCTGATGTAACCTAATTTTTGTTTCATTTGAAGTGGTGATAATAACCCAAATCGGTAACGTACCTTCCACCTTACAACGAGTCACGCTGCCCAAACTAGCCGAAGTTCCAACCTGTGAGCCGTGGATCACCGGATGCGTTAACCTGTGCCGAGTACGTTATCGGAGGTATTCAGGTCCCGATAAGGATTAGTGCGAAGCACAAAGAGGTAGTATCTTTTCCCAGAGAAAATATTTATAAATTAAAACAATTTAAAAAAAATATGTATTTACGTTGTTGTTTGTTTTTTAAAAGATATTCCAATTACGATAAACATTTTGCCTAATTATTGTATTACTATTGTTATTTTAAATATATTTTCAAAAAAAATCATGATAACTTTAGGCGCACTTGTATGTTGTACCTTCACAGAATTAGGATATAGAAATTAACTATTATTACTATAACTATTATTAATGGTAGTCATTAAGAAGAACGGCTGCGCGGCCTGTTTCATACAAAACTTAATTTTAAATTTGAGGCCAAAATACTCACCTAAACCTGATCTTTTTTTTTCATCAAAAAGCATAGTAAATATCTAGTACGAATTAGAATGAATTAATTTATTAAGCGTAGGCCATAAAAGGAATTGATTTCTCGCGATTTTAGAGGCACCTTCAACAATTATTTGGGGGGCTAACGGTGATGTAAAATTTTTTTTTAACCTATTTGCTTTGAAAATATAATTAGATTTAAATAATTTTTTTAGAAAATATATTAAAATAACCATTATGGCGGACTTTAAATTAAATTAAAAAAAAAACTACAATTTACGTTGGAACACAAATTTGCCGTACATAATTTAAAATATCGATACGAAAAAGTTTTTTTTTAAATGTTTTGTTTTTATATTTTTATTTACGTAATCATATTTAAATAGCAATTATGATTTTTTTTTGAAAAATACGATAAACCCGCAAATAATATTCTTAAGTTATCTCTAAAATTATGAAAATTATTTTTGTTCATGGCCTATACTTCATAATATAAAACAAAAACAAATAAAATACTTCTCATACGTACCAAATATTTACTAAACCTTTAATTAAAAAAAATATGTCATTCAGTTTGGATGGGTATTTTGGTCTCAAATACAAAATTAAATTATGTATGAAACAGACAGCTCGGCCGTTCCTCTTAAGAAGTTGTTAAAAATGAATTATTGTTATAGTCATTCGTTATTAATCACTAAAGTTAATAATTGTTCTATTAAAAAGAAATATTTTGTGAATTTCACACGTCTACGGCCTCCCTAATTGGAAGTATGTTATAATGCTGAAGGAAGGAGATCGGAGAGATGATTGTGAAAAAGTACTTATATATTCAGATCTGGTCACCAAACACGGTGTAATAGAAGGCAGTGAAAGCACGTTGGAGCGACAGTGTAAAAGTAACAGGTTAGGTTAAACTCTCCTGGAGGCCGGGCGAAGGGCGCCCGACTCCAAGCTTACCTGGATAGCTCAGCGATTAGAACAGGTAACCCTTCTTCTGCAGTTGTGAGTCGGCAACAGCCTCGTGCCGGGCTCAGTGGATAAAAGGTAATCAACTACCAAAGAAAAGATGTGAGCTTTCTATAAAGGGTTTATTTTATGGGAAGGCAATTACAGTTGGTACACATGGGGGAAGCATATTCTAACAATTGGCAATGCACACTATATCTATTAATCTAGGATTCTCTCTCTCCAGTACAATAAATCGGGCAAGTTACTTTAAACAGAGTGATTTACAGCACATTAAAAATGAGGAAATAGTTACAGCTTACATGGGGACATCGGTCGGAGACGAGATATCTCTAGCCAGGAACGGTGTTTTCATTTTAGTGCACAAAACCCGGTTCACAATTAAGGTACCTCACAAGTAAATGGTCAACAGTAATTAGGACTTTTAAATTACGGTAACAAGACGCCATTGTAAACGGCGAGCTCACACAGGAGCGCGTGTCGATGACACCACTTCTGCGGTCTGCGAGCGAAATCTTTCTGCCGGTAAAATGGCCGTCGCTCTCGTGCGGCAAGCCCGCGTTCGCGGAACTTTTACAAGGAGCTAGGTGCCTTTCAACAAACGGCTAGAATCTTCCTTGTTTTTAAATTGTAGCTAATTTGTTTCATAACAACGGATAAAGCCATTTCAAGCAACGTTTCATTTCTAAATGGTGGTCCTTTCACCAGGGCGACATTGAGAGTACCCCCCACTCTGGAACATGCTCCAAATATAATATATATTTTTAATTGAAGCTGTTATGAAATAACACAAATTTGTTAAATTAAATTTATTTGCGCATGTGGATATTTGAACTCGCCACCTCTGGATTCGTAGCAATATTTTACCAACCGATCACGGAAGACGTTAAAATGATCATGATTTTAAGTTGTTAGTAATTTTTTTAAATTGTGAATGTGTCCACTGTCAAAGCGATCTTTCTCATTAACGACGTTATAAATAAGTATTAGTTAAAATCTAACATAATATTTAACAATTGAATTAAGTTAATTAACGTTTTGATGTACAATAGGCCCGTGGTCGGGACAAAATGTTAAAGAGAACCGTTGTTATCTGCCGGAAATAATCATAGGGGTGCCATTACTACACATTAGCTATACGAAGAACAAAAGTTCCAGTTACCATGGTTATTGTTCCTTAATCACTATTCAAATAAAGCAGTAAAGTTCTGCCGTATTCTGTTAATTAGACGATACTAACAAGTTACTCATCTTTTATTACGTATGGTTTAATGATAGTACTCATTAAATAAATATATCAATTTATTTAGTGGTTATTACGTATGCTCAATTGTTTAGTTAATTAACTTTGTCATTTCAGCAATATCTAGAATATTTGTGTAGAAATATTTCATCTTCATTGCCAATTGTTATTATATTATTTGATACTTCAATCAGCTGTTGTTCAAAATTGCCTTTTGACACGTTGTTTTAGAATGATATGGGGGTGCAATTCTTAAATGGTCACACAAATACGATTTTAGTAATTATTGCTGAAATCTTATTACAAAACTGCAAAATCACCCTAGTAACAAAGATTTTCAACGTTTTGGCATATCTCTTTACACCCAGATGGTATTATATTTTGTTGCCAGTACCCGTTTGTTAGAAAATAAAAATCTTTTGGAATTGTTTTCTTAAATCTTTTTGTATTTTTTTATTTTTATTTCGATAAGACAACAACGATGTTGCATTCCCGTGAGTTATCAATTCAACTCATTATGGGACTGTTAATTATTATCTCATAATATTAGGTTTTAGAAAATTTTAAAGGCAAACATGTATATGAAAATTTAAAAAAAAATAACAAAAATATGTCTAAATAAAAGGAAAGTAACACTATAAATACATAACAACGTTTCAAAGGACGGTTATAAGAACGGAGTTGGTACCTATAGTAAATGGTTTTTCGAATAGCATTAAAAGAAATAAGATATCAGAAAATCATTTTAAGATATGTCCGAAGCGCACACTTACCTCAATTCTTCAAACAACTTGTAGCTATAGCTAGTGTAGGCAATGTATTCCAATGATTTCATTTCTTATTTTTTCCAGCGTATTTTTGATATGTGTAGTTTGTGGTGTTTTCGTGTATTATGTTGGTGAACGTCGTGCTTATAGTTTAGTTTTATATTTGTGTGAGTATGGCATTGAATCATATTTAAAATTGTGTTCGTTATTTCATGGTGTTATGAAGCAAGTCCCTAACAACTAAGGTTTATAAACCGCCGACCCAGAATTAACCATAAGTGGGCATTAGTTGTCTATGGTGATAAATTCCTAGCCACTCGGTTTGGTAAGGGGAGGGGGTAAAGCGACCAGAAGGGAGCTTTGGGAAGAGAGATTAGGCATTCTAGTCTGAGAAGCCGTCCTGTCAACAGCTTTCTGCGACCAAAAACTGGTACCGTTCCAATTTAATTACTTATTTATTTCCTTTTTGCTTTTTGATAAAACTGAAATCATTGAAAATCACTCAAATTCATTCTATCCTTTAATAATCTGAAGGCGTCCACAGAAAGGTTAAAGCTTTTCCTAGAGCCTTTAAATGCAGCTATAAAAATATAGACCTGACTGCCAGGTATTTTTATATAGCAAAAGAGAGTTGTTTTTATTTACAACTGTTTTTGATTTGAGCTTTCGGTATCAAGTAAATTGAGTCTGAAGATCGAATTTTTTAGGTCAAATTTGAAAAGAAATCGGTCAGCTGTTTATTATATTTTGAAATGCGTTAAACCATAGACCCGGCTATGAAGGTTTTTAACTCTTTAGTTACCGAAAAAAAAAAGTTTAAAAAATATGTAAAAAATCGAAACGTTCGGATACAATTTTATTTAGGGTTCCCTATGTGATGCAGATTCAACGTTTCCCGCTTATACCACTAGCTTCGGACAACGTGTATAACGTGCAAATCCGTGAAAATAAGAATCAAGACCAAAAATCGCGGGCGTCCTGAAAGAAACGGTGTGATCAAGTGAAACATTTTTAGGAAAGCGCATTTGATGTGATTAAATCACTAAATTACTTATTATAAAGTTCACCAGTAAGTCGTAACATTTGTTTGAGTCGTTGTTGGTAACGAAATAAACGTTTTTTTTTTAATCTGTAGAAACATACTATAAACTAAAGAGTCTAAAATAATATTGTGTCAAAAACGAAAATAATTAATGACTGGTTAAAACCGGTTTCTTGTATGTAAAAATAACACAAAAACCGTTAGTATAATTAGCCGGATAATTGGAAGCCCTACTGCCAATAACATCTGGATCTAGCAGTTTGAGACTGGGTAAAAAATATTCCTTTGGCTATCACGTCAACGCCGGCACCCCTAGCGGGGCTAGACTCCGTTTGCGAAGTGGCTGGCCGGTTTTAGCAGCGCTGGATGATTTAATTATATGTGCAGACATTCGGTAAGGGCAGGGTCGCCGCGAGATGCATTGCTGCTCGCGGTTGGCACCCGGGCGGGTAGCAAAAATTGCCACCCCTCGACAAAACCATTTTTACGTTAGGCGTGGCGCTTTTTTATCTTTGTATTTACTTTAATTTAAAATTAGCCACACTTCAAATAAGTGTACACCAAAGGATTTCCATATTGAACAGTTAGTGCAAAATTCAAAATGCAATGCTTTATTTTCATGCTGGAACAGAATATACTAAGTACATGTAATATTAATTACCAGAGATCAAAGCATCAAAAAGGTACACCGAGAAAAGAGTAATAGAATTTACAAATTTCTCGAAATTATGTTTTTTTATTTATATTCTCAATTAAAAACTAAATCTAAAAAAAAACGTAGTAATTAGTAATTTGCGGGTTAATTCTCAATAAGTATTTGTTTAATACATTATAATTTACGTTTTTTGTTGATTTTGTTTTTATACTTGATATGGAGGATTGTATATTGCACACTCCATACAGCCATGAGAATTTTTTTAAATATTTATGCTTCTAAGTTACTACAAGTAGCTTGTCATCAGGAGTTTAGTTCAAAAATTATACATAAAACAATAATAAATAAAAATATTGGTTAACATGTTGTGATCAATGTATACAAGTTGATAAAAGGTATTTAAAAAATATGAAAAACGATAGAAAAGTTATGAACAGACTCCAATTACGCATTATATTATAAAAAAATATCAAGATATCAGCAAGTATCAAACAGGTTGAGAGATACAATAAGAAGTACAGTATGTATTTTGAAGAGATGCGATAATAATAATACTTGGATAATTTGTCGATACATTTATTAAACCTTAAAGGTGTCCTAATGTGCAACGGGGAAAATTTTGTTATCACATGCCAGTCGAATCAGGACAAAAGTCGGGTATTTAAAGTATAAGAAAAGTAGACGAAAGCACTCGGAAAATTTGTTTTTCACGGAATGTTTTTGTCAGCCTCCCTCAATATCGGTCGCCCGTGTGCACCGTACACACGGTACATTCGAAAGCAGCGCTCCTGGGTAGGGGACTACCACAGCGTATTGGGCCCATCCGAACTCCTAACTCCGAACAATAGTGATACTTTGCAAGTAGATGGGTTCATCAAATACTCCTACAATGAGCCGTGGATCTGGAGATCAGAAGGCAGAAGCTTCTGTTGGAAGATTCCTAAGTCTCCCTCTTTTGTTACGTGTGAATAATATATTGAGATTAAAATATTGAGTGGAACCTGTTTAAGAAAGGAGATCCTATTTGGGGGAAGTCCAATATAATTCAAACATGTCATCGAAAATATAATTTAGGTATGGTTAAATATTAACGGAAGTTTTTTTTTATTTCACAAAAGAGTTCATCACAGGACGTAGCCGACAAAATTTCATAGGAATAATTATTTTTTAAGTATTTAATAATTTTTTTTACTGTTAACCAATACGACGTCTACCGTAATTTCTATAAATAATCCCAGCGATTGCTGGTTAAAGTGCGTTAGGTAAATTCCGTTACAAATGTATTGCATAGTAAATTAAATGTATACCTCGTTCCAGAGTAGAGATTGCAATAAAAAATCAGATTTTTTCAATCAAAATTCGTGGGAAAAAATCTGGATTTTTTAAATATATAATAAGAATTATCCGTATTTTAAAAAATTAAAAAATAATAAATATTATTTGCAAAACAATGAATGCATGCAATAGGCTAAAGGCATGTAATACTTAATATGTAGACATTTCTAAATTTTTAAATTATACGAAAAAGTGTCCGGCTTCACTCCGTTCTATAGTAGTTGTAGTCATTTTTCGCCGGTGTGTAGAAAACGTGAAAACTCGATACAGAGCCTTATCCATAAATTATTAACGCTATTTAAGGCACTATAGCAATAATACATCCTATAAAG
This sequence comes from Halesus radiatus, assembly GCA_022606495.2. Lineage (NCBI taxonomy): Eukaryota > Metazoa > Arthropoda > Insecta > Trichoptera > Limnephilidae > Halesus > Halesus radiatus. Next base: position 85,691 of record JAHDVE020012020.1, read on the forward strand.
TTGTTCAAAGACGACAAAAATGTCCCAAAACAGTAATTCTATTTCCAACAGGATGAACTTGGTGATACCAGAAATCAATCTTATTATTTTACCTGAAGGGACAGTAATTGCATTAGGGAATCTTTTAAAAACCCAACGTAAAACCGATGGCGCTGTTGTTTATTTATAGATGAACATTTTTAGATTTTCAGATTATTCACATTCACGCTTTTATCTACAGTTCTCACAAAGTCCACAATTTTCAATTCTTGCTAATATTTATCCATGCGAAAGTGAATGGTTGTAGAAATCGGGGACGACCGAGGAAGATACAGCACTACCAAGTGAATCAAACACTCGAGTCGAATTATATCAAGAAACCGAATAACAGAAAAGTATGTATGAGACAATGCATGAATGCGAATTACGCCAGGAGTTTGTGCCCGATGACGGTATATTCTCTCTGCTTAAGTCTCCGGATAAATGGAGTGATGGTTAGTTAGTTAGTTCTTCTTTTTTTTAAGATTTTTTTTTCGAAAATCTTACTGAAGAAGATGTGTATTTATTTATTTATTTAAATACCCAGAGGACTTTTATAATTAAAGAACATCTTTTTTGAAAAATTGTAGAGTTTTTAGCATGAAAAAAAAATAAAATAAAAACATTGTATAAATAAAAGATATTGGATATTCTGCCAATATCCACCAAATTAACAATAATATTAAGAATAAAAAAATATATATAATATTGTGCAGTACGACATTTAAAAGTACACAAAATATTAGGGCACTTCGATCATGATCAGGTTTTAAATGGCATCGCAAATATGGCTCATACGAAAAACCTTTTTTTTTAAACACACTGATGATCTAAGTGCATACGTTTTACTATAACCAAACGGCCACGGCGTTAAGAAATTTGTGGTACTTTCCGAAAGCAGATGATTCTACACATATTCTAAGAAAATTTTATGAATAAATTATTTTTTTAACGCTTTGTATTTCTGAATTTGTATGGATCGAAATATCGCAGGAAAGCAATATTGCTGTAAGAGCCAAAGCCATGTAAAAGAACGATGAATTTTGAGGCATATATATCAATTAAAAAACGTTATATTTACAAAACGAAGATTTTTCCAACGTTGTACAGGTCTTATTTATCACGGGACCTAGATAGATCGACGCAGAAAAAAAAACTCTGTGGAATGGTATATACTCGTAGAGAGCATTTTTGTGGTAGTTGTGGTTAAAGCAGTATTGCATTCCTGCTGCGATGTATTTATTATATGTAATATAAATATTAAATAATAATAAAAAAAAAAATTTAAAAAAACAAATTCAAATTCGCAGATCAAAATGATTAATTAAAAAAAAAATATATATATATTTTTTATTTAGCCTTGTTTCTATAAAACAAACTGTCAAACGCGAATATGTGAAAACATTTCAATGTGTAGAACACATTTTATAGACGAAGTGAGCCCGTGAGTTTGTGAGCTGCGGTTTTTTTTTTAATAAAAATCTACAGATACATTCCAAGCTTGATGAAATTTTGGACACTTGACCTTCAAAACAAGAAGAACGTCACTGTCTACACGAGATTTCAAAAACTACCCCATCCCCTGTTCTCACCCCTTAAAGCATGATTTCGGTTCTCCTTGATGGAATTTTGCACACTTGACGTTCAAAATAAGAGGAAAATTATTGGGTAGAGGTAGGGGGAACACCTCACAATCTCAAAAGTTTACGCCAAATCATTCATACCCAGGGCAACGCCGGATACTTCAGCTAGAAATTTATAAACTAGGTAGAAATTGCTTGTTCATACGGCTCTGACGAAATTTTTGTCAAATTAATACGTATCGTATATTTGTTACCAAGGTTGTTGTTGACAATGGACATTTAACGTGGATGTTGTGATATTTTTATTTCCTTGTTTTTCATTCAACTAAATGTCGCCTAATATTTAAAAATTTTAACTTTTTACATATTCATCACTATTTTCGTTGTTTAATTTTAATATTCTATGAAATTGTGTGTTTATACTGTTACTTATAAATAATATTTACTAGTTGTTATTGAAAAATCAACTTGACTTGCCACTTGCCAAGAAGAAAACTGAAAACTTTTGTTTCTGTGTAGAAACGCAATCGGAATATAATACTTTTTTCAAATATAGAATAAAAATAAATGTCTTAAAAATAAAATATTAAAAATAGTATCTACTTTATCGCTTGTTTGGATATGAAAAGATTCATTTTATAATTAAGTACATTTGTACCAAATTTTGGAAACGTCACAATCTGCAATCGCACAAGGAAATTATGTTGTCATCACTTTATTGTCACAGGATGTCTTGAGGTTCCTCTCAAGATGTCTGTCAACTTTGGGAATGCTGTAAGAAGGGTATTTTTATGAAGCGGATGAAGTGGGGAGTTGAAAAGTTGCGAGGTTGGAGTGGGGACAGTTGGAAGAAGGAAAGACAAAAACCGGTCGTTTCACAGTCAAGTTGTTGAGCATAAGAAGTTCCTAAAATAGCACACCGGGTAGCAACCCTCACCCCTTTTCACAATTGGTAGATTACAATACAAAATACAATATTTTATTGTAACACAAATGCTGCATTTTTATAAGTTTATTGAAGGAATTGCCCTTTAAACCAAAACTAACAATTAATTCTATTTCATATTACGTATTCATATTACACTCGCCAACAAACAAATCATCTCAACATTTAAAAGCGTTAAGTTTTTTTTATATATCAAAATTAGCGCCATCTGTGAGGGCTAATATCATAAATAATTTCAAGTTTAATCTCAAGTAGACGGAAACTCTTTTTCAAAATAAAATATAAATAATAGAAAATAGTATATATTTTACTTCACCTCTTATTCCCGACCCGATGAAAACAAATTATGAGGTGGTAGAGTGGGGACACAAAAATAAACAAAACAGGTAAATTTCCTCAGATCAGAACACCCCAGTGTGTGGTGGACTGATCTCTCGACAATATCGTTATATATTATTCATATTTTTGTTTTTTTTTTTTTTATTTAATGTAAACCAAATTTAATAATGTTATTATTAAGTTATGCATGTTTTTTTTGTTTTTATTATTGCGACAGCGTTCTAGGCCATTTTCAAATTGCCCCTTGAACTCCATAATAATAAAAATTAAATGGAGTTCTACGAATTAAACACATTAATACATATTTTTCTACATACGCATTTATATTAAAATTGAAAATTAAAATTAAATTTCAAATGAAAATTAAAAAAAAAGTAAAACAGATAATAGATATTATCGGAAAATATATTTGAAAAAACGCTGCTGATACTCGCATTATTTCATTGGCACGTCTGGGGCCTAGGAGTCGAAAGATAGTTTGAAATCAGTATCTACCCAGAGATTACAATCCGGATTTCAAAAAATTCGGATTTTCGGATTATTCACAGCGGAATCAGAATCAGAATTTTTAATATAATACCGGATTTTCCGGATTTCTTAATTTTAAAAAGTTATTTGCTTCGCAATGTCATGTGAAATAAACGGGTCTATAATATTAATATGTAAACATTTCCAAGACACGTATAAACAAATTTGAAATAATAGGGTTGCAAACCCATTAAAAATGATTCACACCATGCACAGATGCGAGATTTGGTACAAAGAAGTGTACTTATTATTTAGCCACAAAAATATGTAAGAAAGAAAAATTGTTATTCAAAATGAAAAATAATTTAATAAGAACTTGAACAAAATAATGTTTTATCTGAAATTCAACATATTATTTACAATGTGTCTATGATATATATATATACGATCATGCACCGTAATTAGATGATAAGTGACACTAAAATCAATTAGGCACCATTTTAATATACTATATTCGGTTATTTCATATTTTATTATTTTCAGTCAATGCTGTTTGTAGTTTTTTAAGAATTGAATTTATTCTAAAATCCTACCTACGTCATGGTGAAAAAGGAAGGGGAGGTCACTGAATAAATATTAAATATTTATATTTTATGAAACATTATTTTGTTTGCGTCATTTTTTTCTTGCTGACCATTTCACGGCGTGCAATTTTATATAGAAAAAAATGAGTCTGTACTCGTATACGGTTGGGCCATCGCGTACAGAGTATTGTGGTCACTGGACAGAGTATTCCTAGAGTGATTCACGCCGATCTGAAAGAAAACTGATGTCACAAATTTACATAAAACCTTTCGACGCCAGGTCCCTAGACAGGCCGAGGAAATAATAATCCGTTCAAGAAAAAAATCGGTATTTGAATGTGTTAATTTTATTAGAAATAAGGTATAGTTGAGCTTAATTCAGGCACACAGATATGCCGCAATGGACTTCTATCGGTGGTTGTCAATATCTACTAGCTGAGACCTGTGAAAATCACGGGATATTATTAATATTTAAAATATATTTAGGAGAAAAAAATAAAATAAAAATAAACAAAAGTAATAATAATTTAAAATTTCACATAAATTTTTTTTTTATTTTAAGTTTAATTTTAAGGTATATTTTAAGTTAAAATTTTAAGTTAAAATTAAATTTAAAAAAAAAAAATAATTTCATATTTATTAATTCAATTTTAATGAAAAAAATAAAATATTGCCACGGCCGAGAATCGAACATCGGTCAACTACTTGGAAGTGAACTATGCTGACCATTACACCAACTGTTAACGGCGGCTTAAATTCACGTGTATGTACTGAAAAAAAAACAGAATTATGTATTTTTGAATTGGAATGTTACGCGTTACGTACTCACATCACATCCAAAATTATATTGTTTAATTAAGAATGCGTAGGTTACACGTAGCCAGCGGCGTGCATTGTAATTTGATCAATGTTAAGTTGTAGCTTCCTGGTGCTGATTATCACCATTCCATCATTAAAAATTTCGAACGTCTTATATTTACAAATAAATGATTCCCGCTGAGTCATCTCAGTTGTTTCTAGGTTATAATGAAGCTAGTTGTTTCTTTAAATATTTATTTTTTAAAATGAACATTATTCGTTTTTATCAGGGTAGACACAGCTTTTCAGCCTTGATGGACTACACGCCACTACATGTAGCCAGCAGCAAGGACAGTGATAATTGGTAACTAAATCACTGTCCTAAAACCTAAGAAAAGTGGTAAGTGTCGTCCACGTGTGCAATTAAGTAAGCGATTTAGTAAACTCTTGTGTTTGTACAATTTGTATTAAAAATTAATCGTGTGTGCGTTCAAACAGAGCGACAATAGCCCCACCTAACTAAAACGTGAGCGCAGCATAATTAACCGAAAAAAATAGACAAGATTCTAATCCAGTCAACTAAATTGCTACCGGTATCTTATTACTTACTACTTAACGCACTGTCAAGACGCGGACAGTGACTTAAAATTAACTAAACGATTTAGTTGCCACTTATTACTGTCCTCGCTACTGGCTCCGTGTGACACAGGCATTATTCTATGCTTGTTTGTATCCGGAAATTTTACAGTTAATTTTCATGGGTTTCAGAACCAAACAATTATCAAAATCAACAAGTATTTGAAAACAAAAATGCAATTGTAAGGCCATTAATACCGGATTTCCGGAAAACCGGTACATGGATTGCGGAAAAAACCAACTAATTTTCCAAGAAACGCGAAAAAACCGTAACCATATTTTTATTTATTTAACTGCCCGGGGTCAGTGGCACTATGGCATATGTTATGAAGCTAAAGGGAGTGAGGATGGGTAGGAGATGGGGTGGGGAAAGGTTGGGAAGTACTTGACCATTCAGATCTGATCACTAAACATGGTTAACCCTGGAATGGAAGCGATGAGTAAAAGTAGCTTTCTTCAAGATATGCTTTCCTTGAGATCTTTCCTCAGCAATGCGTTTATCCTCATAGTAGCAGTTTGCGCCTTTTCCTCGTAGGTAAGTTCATTTTTTTTCACTGAGGAAATTATATGTCTCATTATTGTATGGTGGGAACTATCGAGTAAAATTTACTGTTCGCTTCTCAGACACAATAAACGAGTGAATTGTGTATATTTTTGATCAATTTAAGCAATAAATATGTGTATTATGAATAATCACAATATTTATTAACACAATTTTTTTATGAAAGATAGGAGAAAAACGGCTAATTTAAAACGAGATAAGAACATACTTCTCGCTTCCAAATGGGGTAAGAAAGAATGCACCCATTCTAGGGAAAAAATCATTTAATTCTAAAATTATTTTATTTTCGATTCTGATCGGTGGTCTTTCACTAGGTATTCACATTTTTGTGTTTGTTTCATAGATAACAAACAGACTGTGACTGTTTGTTTTGTAAGAATACAAAATACGAAATGTGACCTTTTTTATGAGTGATAGAGCGCCGACAATTTTTTTAAAAAAAGTCACATCTCTAAAAGTTTTGGGATCCGGGTAAAGCGGTTCCGAGGTCAATTTTTTGTTTTGTCAAATGGTAAAAAAAATAAAATACTCAAAAGTTAGTTAAGTAGGTTATTCAAATCTTTCGAAATAATATTTAGAAATTTCCAAAAACAATTTCCTTTTTGTGATTTTTCAGGCACTAGTGGCGTGAATTGCTCTATGAGCAAAGGTACAGTTTGGCGTAATATTCTAGATACTTATTCAAATGGTACTAAATAATTTCATTACTATGGCAACACCAAGCTACTCTTGTTTCTCAGTTAAACAAACATCAACGTACAAAGGGAAAACAACATAACTCGTTTTTTTATGACTTTTAATTTATAATTTTGATCTGAGAATGAGATTTTTTTATTTTGACTATCTAAGAAATGACTTTTTTTACGAAAAACTGTCTTAGAATATGATGTAGAATCATTTCCTTTCGAAAAGTACGAAAAATTTCTGAATGCCGTTCGGAAATGTCAAATATATGCGCTTGGAGCATTGTGCTTTTTAAACTTACATTTATTTTCCTATGAGCCATCTTGATGTTGCCATATAAACGATCGGAACGCCCTCATTTTTTGTCCACCATTAAATGTCAGACTGTAGGCTGTGTGTAGTTATATATAATATATATGAATTATGCATTGAACATTTAAAATGGTCATTTTATTATCATATTCTGATGATTGTTGTGGACAATTGAATAAAGAAGCATAGAAGTTCCGTACCAAATTCACGCATAAAATACATTTTCGACAATGCGTACTATTTGTGGCATTTTTCATTTTTATCTTATTTTTTTATTGTTCGTTTTTTCTTAGGGTGGGGACAGCTTTTCAGTCTTATTGAACTGTATGCCACTGAGGTATTTACCTTTTAAGATCTCAAACATGTTTTTGGAATATTTATAAATTTATATCCTAAAATCATTAAATTAGAAAATTAATTAATTAATTTTAATTTGTTAACCATAGTTTTGGCGTAGGTACTGTAACATAATGCGTTGATTCTTTTACGGATCGCTAACATTTACTGTTACTTTTACGAAACGGTTGTTTAAAAACCAGCGTGTTGTTTTCTTTTGTGGAAAGTTATAGTAATGCAACATTGTGGACAAGGAAAGGGACGTTAGGGACCGACATCTGTGGAATTTATAGAGATCTCGTACAACGCTTATCCTGCGTCTTACGCTAGGTCCTACGTGGGCGAAGGTACATGCGACGACGACGCGATGCTACGTGGCGCGAAAATTTCAAATGGTTTGAATCTCTTGGAAGGGTCCTACATGGCAAATAATAAGCGACGAATGGCGCGGTGCCGCGAGGGATTTCAGTGACGCGTAGTGGACCCGACGGTGTTTGCTATTTTTCAACATGGCTGAAGTAGAAAATTGTATCCGTGTTATACAAAAATGGTCTGTACTGTGGGACAAAATAGACAAACGCTATCATTATCGTCTATTAACGCATCGCCTTGCCATAAATCGCTGTCGCAATCGAATTTACGCAACTCCGCCCACGTAAGTCGCAGGATTACGATCGAATTATATTGAGGCGAAGTCGATCGAACGCAAATGCGACAGCGATTTAAAGCGAAGATATGCCAAGCGACAACGCTCGCTACTCCAGTCGCCGCCATTGATCATAGACGGACGAAAGGTTTGTTTATCATTTGAAAACTCCCATGATAAATATAAAATTTTACAGAAATATGTATCTCAAAGAAGTCGACCTCACATTTCTTTTTGTATTAATAACGTTTTCTTAGCTTTCAACGTACTTCGGAATGCAATAAAAAAGTTAAAAAACGATATGATTAGTATATTAGGCAATGACATTACAAACAAATCATATTTAATTGTAGTTTTATGATATTATTTATGGTTTTTCAGAATATCGAATGCTCTTTTAATAAATTTTTGTTTTTGTTTTTTTTTACCCCCCTTTCCAATAACTCTAGACTAATAAAAATAGGAAATAAATGCTGGTGTATTTATTTCTTTAATTTAAATATAACATTTGGAGAGCCACAATTTACAACAATATATATTTTAGCGTATATTTTTATATTTAGAATTTCAGGTACATTCATCAAAGAATAAATAAATATATGAATTTTATATTTTCATTTTTCAGACCATTCCATGGTGCCATTAGTCATAAGATTCCACTACTCCCTCTACACGATGGGCCATCCATAGACGGGCCGTCGTGGAGAGGGATCATAACATAATTCGTTTATGGTACATTTCGGTTTCATTGCTGGTCTGTCTATGGCCGAGAGTGGTATACATAATATCTATGGTCAGGTCCATTATTAACCTCAAAAGTGTTGACGTTTGGATGGTGTAAATATTACCAATGTTTTGAAATTTTGTTTCTGCTGTAATTATTATATTTTAAAATGCCATCGGTTGTAACAAACAGAGACAGAGGATGCCTAGAATGTAGAGCAGTTAGTGGAACCGGACTTATTGGAATCGGGGCGTATGTAGCATATCAGGCCAAAAGGAATAGCACCTTTCTGGGAAAAACTGTTATATTGGGAGTTGCATTAGGTAAGCGGTTTGAATGTCAATCAACATATAAAGCATCCAATCAATTTGTGAACTAGGAATTTCAGCGTTCTAAATTTAAATAAACATTTCATGTAAATTTATGGCCAAACGAACCATTGAAAATATTTCCTTTTTACGCTGATAGCTACTACAACTTATAAAATAGTAACCTGAATCCGTATTTTTCATCTCGTATTGCTTCCTTTATCATTTGCTCATGTACTGATAAGACTTCTTGTTAAAATTTAAGTTATAAATCACATTTAAATCATGTTTTGAAATAGTGTCTTTCATTTCTAGGATTTGCTGGATTTGGCGTTGCAAGAATATGTGATCTACCTCCGTTTAAGGACAAATTTTAGTGCATTTATATATTATTTATTGGTTGACGAAGATTTCCGGAGAATCATGGAGAAGACTGTTATTGAAGATGCTGTTTACCTTATTGTTTTTGCAATAAAATGTGATTTTAGTATGATAAATGTTACGTTACCTATAAATTTATAAGAAATAATTTAATAAATAGTTTCAATAATATGCGTTAAAAAATGTGTTTTATATTCTTAAAATGCTTTTTTATAACATTGTTATGGTCCACTACACAATTGTCCAACTCCGAACTCGGTTCAGAGTTGGAAGGTTGGATATATAATCGAGCCACTACATGATCGTCCAATTCAAACTTTCAATATCATTGAGGAAATTGAAGTAATAGCTGCGTTTGCTTAACAGCGCCTACAATTATTATGTAGAAACATATGGACGACGTAAAATAAAAAAAAGTTGGCAGAAACGAAGATGGCGGTTGTTAACTATAAATTGGAAGATATGGAAGTAAACAAATTTGTGTATGTTCATGTTAAAATAAAAACTTAATTTTAATTAGACAGGCATTTTATACTTCTTAAGATTTTCATTGTTGTTTCGTGACAACAATTTTTTTTATTTATAATGTACACAAAAGGACAATATGTAAAAACAAAAGAAGTAATTAAAAAAAAAAAATGATATCAGCTAGACATCGGATTATGATATGCATTTGCATAATACGGAAAATCCATGTTCATTATTTTTTGGAGTTTAGTGCTTATTTAAGTCCTTTCGTTAATATAAACATTTCAGTTATTTTAATCTTCAAATCGTCTGTCGCAATTGCCTGCCGAGTGCACACTGATTGGCTGATGTGTAGAGGCTGGTTCGTGGGAGTTGGGAGAACTAGAAAGGTTGGGTGTTGGTGGATCATCACCGGAGTGATGACAAGCCAATGCGCACAAACTACCCCCCTAGACGATCGCCCAAACATTCGGAGTTGGAAGGTTTAAGATCGTGTAGTGGCTCCAATACACTTTGGCTGTGTTGCATCAAAATTTTATAATACAAGTAGTTATTGCTGAAAAACAGAACTGGAGGAAGTAAAATGAAAAAAAAAGGAAATTGATATTAGAAAAAAATATTTATCAAAGTAAAAACACACAATTATTTTCATATTATCGATATAAGGTTACAAAAAAATATTAAACAAAATAAATCATGCACAGTTTTGTCATTATAGACAGAATAATAATCAGTTAAAGTTACAAAAGGCTTCAAATGCACAATTTACTTATTTAGTATAAGAAGTACAATATGATAGTAGATCTTTCTAACGACTAACGGCCAACTTGCCCGAGAGTCGTATCGGTCTTCGGATCGGCCGTTATTTGCTGAACTGCTACTAAGGCTTCGTTGATTGAAGTTTGAAGAGTTCTGAGTTCGGAGATGAAAAGGAGGTCCATAACATCAGATGGTTTGTCGACGGTTTCAGAGTATTTTGAAGGTGGCGCGGGGTGAGGAGCAGTTTTGAGAACGGTTGCGAGGGCGCTGAGGCGCACCCTCGAATCGTAGTGAGGCCCCACCTTGGCCATTGCGGCCAGCTCGGCGACACCTGTACTAAAGTCTGCACCGGAAACTGAAAAAAAAAATTATTAAAAAAATTTGTTTTCTTTTCACATTTCCTTGCCTTCCCCGCTTCTTTCAGCCTCACAACATACCCCAATTGGGAATGCCATAGTCCCACTGGCTTCAGGCAGTTGGGACTCTGGTACAATCTTCACATAGAAATAAAAATAAATTTTAAGATTCTGTAGATCACAAGAATGATATTCTGGTCATGTGGAAATAATTCCATACAAGACAGGGTAACAAAAAATCACGACTGTACAACTAACCAACCATCACACCGTTTCTCCGCAGGGGTAGGTAGAGAGTACAGACCGCTAAACAACTCGATCTTGGCAAACACTTCTTGCTTCATTCACATTCATACATTCTTTTCTATTATTTCGACTTCTGACAAGGCCCGACTCAAGTATTTAATTCACTTGATTGTGCCATGTCTTCCTCAGGGATTCCGGCCTCTTCTTTCATTGTATATTATATATTCTCCTTCCACTACTTTCTTCGTTCATTCCCTCTACATGCTCAAACCATCTAAGCGTCCCTTTCTTAATCTTACTCATTAAACTTACATCGGCCTTGCATTCTTTACGAATCCCAACATTTTTCACACTATCATACATGGTTTTATCACACATTCGCCTCCGGAGATCTCATTTCAACGGCATTCAGTCTACTTTCATCCTTCCTCTGCCAGTTCCATGCTTCGCTGCCATTCATCAGGGTCGGTATCAGCATTACTTGGTATGACTGTACAATAAATTGAAAAATCCATATTATACCAACTTTGGTGACAATTGAAGCCGTAAAACTCGACCACAGACTATTGTTCTATTATCTGAGTTCCCTACCCTACTGATGTTACTGATGGTGCAGAAAAAACTTACACGCCTTTCTTTTATAGGAAGAAATATTTTGATTACACGAAAAATTCACAAGGGTGAGAGAAAAGGAGAAAGAATACGCAGAGCAAAATGAGAAAGATATAGGAGGCTAGAAGTACAAATAAAGTAATGAAAGAATGAGACACAGCTATATGAATTTGTAGTACTATCGCATTCTTCCAGGCCAGCCATTTGAACAATGTTTGATTCGTAATGAACACGAATATGAAACATATTTAGAATTATCATAAAGTTCATTTTGCATTCTATTTTCATAGTTAGAATATAGACAATGCAGTAGAAACATCTAGCTACTCATGGTTTTTGTTACGCTCGTTGACAGTTTTTATTGGTATTCCTTGTTTATGTATTGTAAACACCGTTTTATTACTAATGCATGAGAATATAATATTGTCAATAAAAAATGGCACATTTTGGAAGCCTTTATCCTCTGTACTATTTAATATTTTCCAAAATTCAAAAACTTCTTTCCCAGCATGCTTTAATTATTATGATACATTTGCAAATAACATGAAATTTCGTTGTGGGAGACAACCTCGTTAAAAACGACACGGAAGGAAAACACCAGTTAAAATCAAAAAGATTTTTGCTGTTTCAAGTTAAAGTTCTGTTTAAAAGGAAAGACCACCAATCAAAGGTTTAGAAAAACCTAATAATATTTTAATTCCTCCTACTACCATCAACACAAATGAAAAATGTTGCTTGAGGAATGATGGAGGACTTAGGATTAAACTCGTGACGTATAGGTGGGTACTCAACGCATTGGACCACTGGACAATCTAACCGAACTTTATAATAATAATAATAATTAAATGAATTGCATAGTGCTGTTTTTGTGAAAAATCACCTCAAGGGCGCTGTACAAATATTACTTCCCATTCTTTATCTAATTATGTACAAACAGATAGAGAAAAACATACTTACCTGGCAGGTCACTTCAGATGAACACAGTTTTATTAGATAATTTAAGTATAGAGACAATAGTTTTACAGTTGCTATTTTATCCTCTTTTTCTATTGATGTTACATTTATTAGAAGATTGGTGGCACAAAAGAGTTGGTATTTATTGAAATATGTTTTTATAATTTTTTTATATATCATTATTCCTTGTAATAGTTGGAGAACCACATTCATAAGAACAATTATTGACATCATTACCCCAGGCCTGCAGCGTCGATTTATATTTGTAATGGAAAAAAAATCATGGCAATATATTTTTGCACTGCAACAGGGATCGAACCCACGAATCTAGGAAAATACGTAGACCATTACTCTACAGATGCTGCCAATGAGGAGAAAAATATCAATTCATACTCACAATCTAAGTTATCCAGTGGGTTCGTAGATGTAACATTAGGAACAACAGTAGTTGGTTTTTGCGCTAACTCTTGGGCTGCAGTGTTGTACCTCACAGCTGTAAAAAGTCAAATTGTATTATGTGAATAGTAATATGAACATATCTAAAAACTTCAAATGATTGGTATTCACTTTGTGGCGTCATTATTAATTAATTAATTAAAAAATATATTTTTTTACACCACTTTATAAATATAAATATACATGTTTCGACAGCAATGCTGTCATCATTAGGAATATAGGTCTATACTTGAAATTATTTTTTTAATATTCATATATTCCTGATGATTGCTGTCGAAACATGTAGATATTTATTTATATTTATAAAGTGGTGAAGTAAAAACCACCGAACAGAAAATGATGCTAATTTACATAATACTTTTCGTCTCTTAATATGAAATAAGATAAAATTGACCTTACTTTGAGCATACGCCCACATCTCACTTATATCGGTTTATCGTTTCAGTGGTATGAACAGTTAACTCAGCACAGGGGAAAACAAGAATATTTTTAAGACAACTTTATGTAGAAATGCAGTTTAAAAGAAACTTTCTCGTAATGTGAAATTGGAAGAAAGGATGGTTAGAAAAACAAAAACTTCCCCCAGGATAAAACTCTTTTGAAGTTACATAACCTCGAATATAAATATGCTATTGCAATAATTTTGTGGAAATGCAAAACAATGTTCTATATTATTACATGGTATTATTAAATTTCAAGGATAAATCCTTATTTTATTATATATCTGTAAAAAGTATTTACGTGGCTTATCATAATTATAATATAAATGCATAGGTATATTTGTTTTGAACCACTTCAATATAATATAATAATTAACCGGTTCCGGAAGTACCCTTCCTTAAGAGTCTAAATATATTCCTGAAGAAAGGAACTTCCGAAACCGGTCTATTATTTTATTATATTGAAGTGGTAAAAAACAAATTTATATTACCTTATTATTTTAATTATTAAACCATATTTTTATAATGTAATTGGATTTCACTCAACAAATTTTATAAGGCCATTGATAAGAAAGAAGGGCAATAACAATTTAATACTGTAATTGTCCTCAGTGGCAGTTTTCTCTAAAGTGCGTTTGGGTAGATAACTCCCATAAAAAAGACAAGGAAATAAGACAATCTTGTATTATAATTTTACCACTCAGTGTGCAATTCAAATTTAGCGCTAAAAAATCCTCCCGTCCATATAAGTTATTCTGTCTGAGAGCGAGTCCAAAATTAAATGCCTATGTGCGGTATGAATTCAGTGGTGGTGGGATTTTCCATTCTAAGAAATAGTTAATACAAAACATACTAGTGGTGCTTCAGCGGCAAACCGCGGTGAGCGTGCAAACCGTGAGAATCTACTAGCCGCCTGTGTGCGCAGCAACTATGAGTATTTTAAGTTGTTATTAAAATAAGTTAATTACTGAAGATTTTACTGTCATATATTAAAAAGATGAATAGTTTCTTGCGTAAATTGTGATTTTCGTAACCTACGACATTGTATTATTCATTAGCCATAGACGTTTTAATGAATCGCTGAATAGTATTTTCTTGCTAGGTTATTAATCTCTGATGCATGTGATATGATGAAATTCCTTTAGATCTAGGGAAAAACATACATAATAGACATGAGCAAATTCATTCGCAGTAGTGAATCGATTCAGTTTGATTCACCGAGCCTTGTGAATTTATTCATTCCTTTAATTTATAAAAAATAATAATAACATAAAATAAACACAAAAATAACAAATCTTACCCAACTAGATAATAAATAATAAGAAAAAAGAATAAACATCTCAATGTAGTAAATAATTGTTTTGTTTATAAAGACAATATTACGAACTAAACAAAGATGAACCGTATTGAGTACTGATTACTTCGGAAATTCCCACCCGACTAGTGAAGCTGACGGCTTGGCTGCGCTGGGACAAACACTAACGGAATTGCCGCGGGCATTGAGGAATGAATTAGGAACTTTTGACTAGTGTCTCGCAGTGACTTGACTAACTTGGCCCTGCGGACCTAGTACGGAAAGTTTCAATATCGATGAACCAGAGGCGTAGTGACTAAGACGTCACAACTGAATACGGAATACATTTCTTAATTCCTTGAATCATGGAATACGGACTGTGAAAGAGAATACGCGCTGCTCAGAATTACTGACTGACTGTTTAGAGGCGATTTGAACAATGACATATGTGTTTTTATGGATTGCGATGCGGGATTCTATATGTTAGATGGAGTCCTGTACAAAGCACAATAATTCCGACGACACCGTAATTATGGTGCCGCATGTAAAAAAAATCGTAGGTTTGCAAGACATAAGCAGATAAACCAAGAATTAATTTTATGTTAAATTAAGAATCAGATCGAGTGTGTCATGAGACTGAATTTATTCATTAATTCATTCATCCAATTTCACCAATGTCTAATATATAATATGGAAAAGA
This sequence comes from Halesus radiatus, assembly GCA_022606495.2. Classification (NCBI taxonomy): domain Eukaryota; kingdom Metazoa; phylum Arthropoda; class Insecta; order Trichoptera; family Limnephilidae; genus Halesus; species Halesus radiatus. The sequence continues at coordinate 101,301 of JAHDVE020012020.1, forward strand.
CCAACATATGATTTTTTCATATAGATGAGGAAATTTATTTCTCACTTTCTTCTTCTCCGATTGAACTCCCAATGACACAAACCGTAACTGCCTGTATTACATATCCAGAAATTATTTAAAAAGTTTAAAATAAGCACAGAAAAAAATTAAAACAAAGAAAGGCAATTTTAGGTTAGCTTGGCAGAAAACAGTATTTTCATAAGAACAGAAAAACCATTAGATATGTGGTCACAGTACGGAAATACAATATAAGAAGTTAAGCATGTACATAAATTTTTTAAAAGGCAAGCAGGTAAATCATTTTAAAGAGATTCTTGCTTGTGTAGTGGTGCACACCGATAGTGTGTTAAAATTGGTTTGAAATAGTTTGGAACACCCACTCGCACTCCCCTCCTTACCCTGCAGAAGTCCAACGAAACAGTATACCACTGCACAAGCAAGAATCTCTTTAAAATGATTCTACTGTACT
>JAHDVE020012022.1:0-62093 GCA_022606495.2 Halesus radiatus
ATTATTGTTTATAAAAATAATAATTGTTATAATTAATATTGTTAATAATAATAATAATAATAATTGGATGATTTGTACAGCGCCGATTTTATGAAAAATCACCTCAAGGGCGCTGTAGAACTAATAATTAATATTGTTAACTTATAATTAAGATTGTTAACTTATAACTAACATTGTTCAATTATAGCTAACATCGTTTACTTATAGTTAAAATTGTTCGTTACATTGTTAATTTAATTGTTTTTGGATTTTTCTCTCTTTGAAACTACGCAAATATTGATATTTTAAATTAACGTCATTCGCTAATTGCCAGCTGACAGCTGTCATTCAGCGAATGAGAAACGGAACCACAGTTAAGGGAGAAGTCTTTAAGCTTAACGAAAATGAATTTTCTACAAAAAGAACCAGAATAGGTTCCGTTCCGGTTATTATTCAAAAAATAAGAAAAAAAACATAGTTTTTTTTTCATTAGATTTTGCAATACTTATATGTGTTGACCTCGAAATACTAAACGAGATGATCCAGGAACAAACTTGTCGTATACGAATGTTTTTTTTAGTTTTTGTTTGTACCTGAACGTACGGGATACGGCTTGTTGCGTTCGGGCGATAACATAGCGGCGGTATCTCATACGATCATATGGGTAGGGCGGTTAAATACGGAAATCAAAATTTAAGTAAGAAACTTTACTGTGTTCATATTAATTGCGCCTTTTATATTGTACATTCGCTAGGCGAAAACAACACCGACGAGGTAAACCGAGGGATGTGAGAATTACATCGATGATGCTTTGAAATAAAACTGATGCAGTCAATTTACAGAAGAACTCTCAACATCTAGGCCCCTGACAGGCAAATTAATTTGTTATCTGTTCAAGAAAGATTCAGTTTGTTCAATCTAAGAATGGAAGCGTTCTTCCTTAGGCCATTAATGAAATAAAAGAAACGAGAAGTATATTTTACTCCAAATTTAAATTAGATGCTCTTCTCTTATCTTTGATTAATCTTTGTCGTTTAAGGTAATAAATATCGTTCATATTAAATATTGCTGAAGGAAAATATTGCTCATGGAATACGTTACTCATTGAAAATGTTGCTAATGGAAAATGTGGCTCATGATAAATGTTGCTATGTAAGTGGCTGAGTTGTCATCGCCCCTGGGTCCCACCCATGTAGCGTGACTTCACTTTCTCGGCCGACTAAGTCCTCCATCACGACACAAGCAACATCTTCCGCTTACTGTGATGGTAGTAGTAGATTTTAAAATATTGTCAGATTACTCGTAACCTGGGAATGTTTGTTTTTCTTTAAAAAAAAAAAAGTTATAATTATGACGGATTACCTAGCAGAGGATTGAACCCTTGACGCCTGGGTGTGTACGTGTATACCCAATGCTTTTTTTATATGAATACCGCACAAGAGTCCCAACTGCTTCCAACCGTCTGTAGCCAGTGAGACTATGGTATACCCAATTGTGGAATGTTGTGAGGCTGAAGGTATTGGGGAGGGGAAGGAGAAGGGTGAGAGGAAGGTGAGGAAATACCTTGGACGCTTTGGACCACTCAGCCACTAACTGGCAGAGAAAGGACGAAAGTAGACTAAATGCGGTAGAAATGAGATTTCCTAGGTGTATATGTGATGTAACCACGCACTATCATGTTACGAAGACAGAGATCTGAAAATATTTCAAGGTTGCTATAATCGTAATAAACAGCATTACGAAAGGGACACTTGGACGGATCGAACATGCGTAATATATGATAGATTACATTTACAGAGGAATGAGTGTTAGGAGAAAAATATTTCAAATATCGCGTTGATTGAATGTTTCAACTTATCTTCAAATATTGAAAAATATTTGATATTTTTTGAGATTTCCTTCTTTATTTTTGATGAAATCGTCAAATATTATTACCTTCCTTATTCATTAGGCTGCATAAACCATCGCGACCCCCCATAGTTCAAGTACCTCCGCTGCATAATCTCAGTTTCATCCTCATCTTTATTTGTCAAACTTTGGCACCCCTTTGAAAAATACGTGACTTTTATAAAAACACCTTCGAGGGGTTGGTTTTGATTTTGGAAATTCAATTCTACGCGCAGCGTCTCTTAACGGTGAAAACAACCCCCACCCTCTTCTCCCGCCCGTTCCAATCGATCCTTTCGATAACTATGTATTAAGACGTCACTTTATAAGGTTCAAGACGTTTTGAGAGATTCTACGGTTCAGAAAGTATTGGGTGCGTCATAAAATACAGAAATTAAAAAAAAAATAATAAAAGTAATATTTAAGTCAAACATAATTTTTATACTTCTCTCTATTTACGTACTACTCTCCGTTACTTCCTTGATTTAATTATATTTACGTATGATGTATTACGTATCTTAAATTAACTTCCTTCATCTGATCACATTAACTTATGATATATTACGTATCTTAAATTAACTTTTTCGATTTCATTATACTAACTTATAATGTATTACATATCTTTATTTTACTTCCTTGATTTAGTTATTTTAACACATGATATATTACGTATCTTAAATTAACTTCATTGATTTAATTATATTAACATATAATGTATTACGTATCTTAAATTAACTTCCATGATTTAATTATATTAATATATGATGTATTACGTATCTTAACTTAAATTCACTGATGTATTAATGAATCTCAAGACTGCCTTTTTCTGTTTTCTTTTTGCACTTCCTTTTTAAATATTAATATCCTATTACTCTCTGAAGTACTCCGGTATCTACTAAATGTAGGTATATAGATTATAATGTTTGGTTATATTTTAATGTTTTCTGTTATCAAAAATATAATCTTATACCTTGTTATGAAGCAAGTCCCTAACAACTAAGGTTGACAAACCGCAGACCCGGAATTAACCATAAATAAACATGAGTTGTCTATGGCCGCTCCATTTGGGAGGGGGAGGGGGTAGGCCGACGGCGGGGGGGGGGGAGTTGGAAGGACAGGGGACATGCATTCTAGTCTGGAGAGCCGACCTGTCCGCCGCCTTCGCCCTGTCGCCAGCTTCTGCATCCAACAACGGGTTCCGTTCCAATTTACTTATTTATTTATTTCCCTTTTGCTTTTAGATAAAACTGAAATCATTTAAACTCACTCAAATTCATTCTATCCTTTAATAATCTGAAGGCGTCCACAGAAAGGTTAAAGCTTTTCCTAGAGCCTTTAAATTCAGCTATAAAAATATAGACCTGACTGCCAGGTATTTTTTATATATAGCAAAAGAGAGTTTTATTTAGAATTCCCTATTCCTGTTCCTATAGTATTTGTTTTTATTGATGATAACTAAGCGGTAATTTCGAAAATCGTCCATCAACGAACTGACAACACGATTAAAAGACGGATGTATCACTTTTTCGTATACATCCATCTACCCTGAGAAGAGCTAGTCGGGAATATTTTATATATTAGATCTATTGATGAACTTTACTAAGATTGCCAATACAAATGTGCTTACGTAACGGATCGAGAGGTTCTGTTATGTGACAACCTGTTGATTTGGCATCGTCACATTATATATGTAAACTATCAATAAATTAAAAAACAAAATCTGTCATATTATACGCACATGTTGTCAATATGTTATGCATGCTGGTAAAGTATAAAAGTAATTTAGGCGATTTTAAACATTAATATGTACATATATTTTTAAATCTAGATTTAAAAATTATTTCCTACTGGTGTTTTCTCATATCGGAGGTTAGCTTCTTAAAATTTCCCCCGCGGGCTGGAACCTGAAACAGCTCTGCGGAACTGTACTCGTAGCAGCCAAGCAGATTTTCAACCATGAAGTGCGGGGTCTTTCTCTGCTACTTCTTTTTATCAATTTTCACCCATTGGGTAATCAGCTAACATCGTGTTTTTGTTCCTCATATCACGACCAAGGTATTGGAGTTTTTTTATGGCTGGTACAATGTTATAAATTTTGATCATTCGACGAAGAACTTACAAATTGGTTACCTTGTTGTTGGTTTCTTTTATGTATATCAGTGATGCACAATCCGCGGCCCGCGGACATTTTCATGTCACCCACTTGACTAAATAAAGTAAATAAAAATCAACAGCTTTAATTCAATGCTTTGAACATGAGCCTAAAAAAATTTTCGCCTTTTTTGTCTACCCAATAAAACAAGTTTTTATTGGATTCCATTTTTAGGTGTTAACGATCAAATGTTGTTTCTGAAAACTTAGAAGTAACGGATCTGAGTTTTGATATATCTTATATTTTGATATCCGGATTATATGATCTAAATATTCAATGGTTTCAGTTCTATCTTACATAAATGCGAAATAGTATCGCCACAAGCTCATCTGCCTTCAATATTTTGTTCAGTGGCCGAAAATTACAATAATTTTGAACATATTCTTTAAAGTATTAGATTAAAAATCGACCACATTTACTGTTATGACCTCGAGGATAGAAAATTTTCGTACTGCACCTATTTTCAAATATGTTTGAATGTATTTCATAGAATTTAAAGATTGCAGTTTGAGAATATTAGTCTTTTGAAACTGTACGAGACGTGTAGTCCCGCACAAGGGAGTGTAAATATTTAGGCACCGGCACACAGGAACGCATCACAATTGTGATTCGCTAGTCCTTCTGAGAAAGGTGTTTGGTAGTTTCCAAATGGGGATGTCGTCGCCCGGAGCGTACTTGATTTGTAGCACCGGCCAGTATGGCCGATCGCTTGAGGTGGTGTCAGCTGTCATATGAGCGAGGTTTGCTCCGTATCCGGGACGGCATTTGGGTCGGACCATTCGCTGCAAGCTCGTAAGTAGGCTGGATGGCTGTCGGGCTCAGGTTGCGGCATATCCGGGGACGACTTTCGGATCGGACCGGTCACTGCAAGCTCGTGGGTAGGCTGGGTGGCTGTCGGGCTTAGGTTGCGGCATATCCGGGGACGGCATAAGGGTCAGAACGGTTGCCGCAAACTCGTGGGTAGGCTGGGTGGAGTGAAGATCTCTCACTTGGTGAGAAGAGCAGGTCGAGCAGAGTGAAGATCTCTCACTTGGTAAGGAGAGTAGGCCCGGGTAGATTGAAGATAAATGATGGTGGCCGATTTTCACGGTGGAGCAGTATTACAGTAGAGATGTTACTGGGTCGGAGTCGTGAGTAGGAATCCGAGACGTACCTCCAGGTTCTGGCTTTATAGGCCGAACGGCAGTTGTTTTTCTCCGAGGTCAGTCAACTCGTACGTGATGTTTTTGTTTATTCAAGAAAGTTATTTACCTCATGGTCATTCACCTGCGGCTTGTTGTTGTTATGATGATTTTACTTCAAGATATGGGCCGTTGTATACGCAGAGGTTATTTAAGTGACACCTGTTGTTTTGAACGAAATTGGCAGGTTTTAACTTGCACTTATTTGTTGTTATGACGATTTTACTTTTTGAACAGCTTGAGTTTATTTATCATGTACACGTTTGATATAGAAACCTCTTGCATTTTCCTGAATACCCGTATAGAATTTACACATTTAATGATTTTTTTTAACGCCCCGATTGGCTTTACTTATTTTAACATTTAAATGATTTTATGTATAGAAAGAAAAAAAAAGGTTTTAAGTTATCATAACGAGAACATGATATATAGTAGGAATATAAATGTAACATATTTATGACGAATATATCTATAATAATGTATAAGTGCATGACACAAAGAACTTATAAAGTTATAAAGTTTTTCAATTTGTGGATAACATGATACATAATATATAAGTGCATAATATTTTGAAATATAATAATACTTGTTTTTATATTTCGGATGACGTGAAAATGTATTAAATTGCATAATACATAATATAATGTACGATACAGAGAAATAAAAGAGAGGAACAAGTTTTTGAATTTTAAAAGATAAATTATTTTTATTATTTCTCGAGTTAGCAACCTGCAAAGTAAGTCCTTAAGATTTTCTGTTTTTCCTGGCGTACCCTGTACATGGCGCCATAAAATACCCGGAAGAATGAAGCCTCATCCTCAACGCCATAAATCACTCCAACCAGCCAGCCAACTAACGCCATCGCGAGAAAACGGTCCATTACGTCGATTAGCGAGAGGCGGAGGCGGAGGCTCGAGCGGAGGCACAGGACGATGGCGCAATTAGGACGAGATCAAACGATCCACTCCGACAGAATGTTAACAATACTCAACTAGTAATATCGAGACGCTATTACTTCGTGGCTAAGAACCAACCTAGCTCACAGTCCTAAGTCCCCGTGACGGGTGCTAAGCTTATTGGGAATGAGACGTGGCCCGCCTGCAAAATATATGAAGTGCTAGTTCAATTAGTTAGAAAAAAGTAATTGGCAATATATTGTGTACTTTTAAGGTTGTTTTTAATGACGTCGTGGAAAACTCAATGTGAACCCAATCCAATCCAACCCAACCCAACCTAACCTAACTTTTCTGTACCATAGTAAGTATTTCATTTTGATTATTAGTATATTAGATGGTTTGGGCATGTAGAGCGAATGAACGAAGAAAGGAGTGTAAGGAGAATGTATCACGCTAATGTGAATGGAAGAAGAAGCCAGGGACATCCGAGGAAGACATGGTACGATCGAGTAAATCAAATACTTGAGTCGGGCCCTGTCAGAAGTCGAAATAACAAAAGAGAACGTGTGAGAAGTTGTATGAATGTGAATGAAACAAGAAGTGTTTGCCAAGGTCGAGTTGTTTGGCGGTCCGTTTTTTCTGCCTAGCCCCGCGGAGAAAATTATACAAATTACACAACAGTTAGTATCGTCCTGGTAAAAGACCACAATTCAGAATTTAAACGTTGCTTGAAATGGGTTTACCCGTGTTTGGTAACCAGATTAGAATAGCCAGATATTCCCTCACCTTTCCCTACCCCTTCTCTTCCTCCCCTACTTTCAATCTCCCAACATTCCCCAATCGAAGATGCCATACACTCACTGGTTCCAAAAGGTTGGGACTCCCATAATATATTTTTTTAAATTCATTAGCCAACTTACTCTACATTGATTAATTTTCATGCTCTTTCAATTATTATATACAATAATTATCCATGCATAGATTAAATAAATAAATAAATAAAATATTAAAAAAATTATTATCCATTACAATGTAAATGATAGATATTTTACGATGCGCCTGATGAATGTCATTTTCCAATAAATTGAAAATCACTTTATGCCCAATGTAAGCCCTTAAATTATTCCATTTAATTTTGATCGATGCTTTTTCATCATAATAAACTTTAAAGCCTTTTTATTTTTCGAATTTATTGGTTTTCTAAGTACCAGGCATTTATTTACTAATCTTATTATTTGTTTGAGACAGTCAGGGCATATTAGTTCGTCTCTCCAGAAATTCCAGAGAAACTTTTAAAACTAATAATTTAATAATTCGTTCATTAGTTTACTGCTTAAAAATGGAATAGACTTATTATTTTATTATTATTTATAAAGTTAAAAGAAACACATAAATATTTCACTTTCTTAACTTAACTACATGCATATTATTATTAACCTATTTTAATACTTATATTATGTAAAATATTAATTAATATTGTATTACATTATTTATATCTTACATATAATAGCTATCTTATTTATTATTCTTTCATATTATATACGCATTGCTATTTTGCTTACTTATTTTGATATTGAACAGTTTTTTTTAAATGTTCTTACTCGATTCTCTGTTTCAGGCTATCTGGGAGATCTTATATATACGAGTATAAACCCTCATGGACTATGGTTCTTTTACCACTTTCAGTCTTTACTGTATTCATGTGTAATTTATCATGTTGTCTTGTGTAGTGTTCGTGTACTTGTGATGTTTTTTTTATAATTGCTGTGTTCGTGTGTATAAGTCCATTTTGTATTATGTAGATTAATATACATATTTTATATTCGTACTGTTTTCTGATTTTCAGCAAGTTCATTTCTTAGTATAGTTTGTGGGGGTGTCTGGGTTACAATTGAAAAGTTTCTTATAACTTTATTCCGTATTATTTGTAATCCGTTCAAGTACGAGTATGTAATGTGTGTGTTTCCTCATATTTCTATTAGGTATTTTAGGTGGGACTAAATTAGATTAAAGTAGTGTGCTTTTAAAATATGGGCTATTCTACCAAATACACCAATTAGTGGGATGATTTTTTCTTTTAGTTTTTGTATGTGTTTATCAATATATTGGCTCAGGTATCTTTCACTATATAAAATGAGTACTCGATTAAATATATACAATACATCAGAAGGGTGCAGGTTCGAGTCCTGCCGGCGACATTTTATCTTTGCTCGGAAGGTTTTTTCAATTTGGATGAGTGTTTCAGGCTAGTAATTATTGTTTATAAAAATAATTGTTACCCTTTGCGCTATGCACAAAAATCTTGTCTTAAAAACTTTAGTTTATCAATTAATAAATATTTGACAAGTCAAAACATTTTTCACCAATAAAATGTAGACATAATTTGTCTCGAAGCCATCTATTGAGGGATTTAGCCGTTACAAGCCTTTCTCATACTAATAAAGTTGGTTGTTTACAGGTGCAATATAATAAAAACACTAATTATTGAATGAAACAATAGTATATATTGATTAACTTGGCGGGTTTGCGATAAGCCGACGTAGCTCAATGGTAGAGCATCTGACCGGATATTAGAAGGGTGTGGGTTCGAGTCCTGCCGGCGACATTTTAACTTTGCTCGGAAGATTTTTTCAATTTGGATGAGTGTTTCAGGCTAATAATTATTATTTATAAAATATTTTTATTAGCGCTGTCGTTAATATTTTCTTGTTGGTCCAAGCTTTTCCAAATTAGCAAATATTGTAAATAAGTTCGCACAATCAACTAATCAACGCGGTCACCTTACACGATGGTAATACTTACAGGCTTTCTCCATTAAACAGGAGAAAGCATCAGGTACCCTTCTAATAGTCCATAGAGCCTCGAAACACCTTGGTTTTACTCTTCAACGTAAATTACCAGTCCTGCCTAAAGCTCGTGGCACGCGTTCCAAGCGGCAATTTGTCCCAAACGTGGCTGTCAAATACGTCTTCATTTGGCTGATTCATCCGATTTTCAGTGGAATTTCTCGCAAGGAGGAATATGGTAAACGCACGGAGAGGTGAAACATGTCTATTTAATGACTTAAATGTGGGTAATATACTTTACCTGATATCGTACATTGGGAGTTCAATCAGAGATTAAAAACACATAAAAAACGTTGTTCTTTTAAAAATAAAACAATATCTTTGTTTACATCACTTTTATTTGCCATATACTTTAGCAGACCGGGTTTCGCTACTACCGTAGCTTCTTCAGGGCAGTATACTACTAAACTATAAACTATGATACACATGTGTTATAGATTGATAAAAACAAGCAAGTAAAGGGCCAAGGGTGGGCGGCAGCAGGTATCGGACCGGGAAGGACGTGTACTTTGTTGGTCGGGAATATTTTAAGAATCGGACTTTTATTTAAATTTATTTGATTATTATTGAGTGTACTATTAGTGTTTTTGGTTTTCCTTATTTCTAATACTTCTAAGTTATCTAATATAATGCCTATTCCATTTTTATGCAGTAAACTAGTTCCTGTATTTTTATTGAATGCTTGATCTGTTTCTAAGAGGTGGTTGGACAATTCCGAGAAGCAATTATTATTGAGACATCGTAAGTGTTTTTTTACCCGCATATTAATATTATGCGATGTTTTGCCCATATAAAACGCGGGGCAATCGTTGCATTGAAGTTAATAAATAAGTGGCCTAAAATATCTTCTTTATCTTTACCATTATTTACAAATTTACCTACGCTATTGTCTGTAAAATACCGGTTTAATATCTGATTTCTGATGCTTTGTTGAGAAAAGTTATTGAAATATAAGATTCTACGTTATTGGTACGGTTGATTATTATTTATTATTATGATGGGAGGGAACTGTTGAATAAAAACTAATTTGACGACATTTTTTAAAATTTAAAATTTTTATCTTATTAAGTAAGTTTTAAAGAAAATCGTTATTGCTTGCGTATTTTGGATAATTCTAATGAAAAGTTAGTATTTAATAACGTAATAATATTTTAAAATTCTAATGTCACATCACAAAGTTATCGCTTCACATGAAAATATAGAAGCTGAGCGTATTGTACAGAGCCCGTAGATACTTTAATAGTACACAACTGCTGACCCTGTATAAACCGCAAGTGCGCCTCGCTGTAGAATTTGGCAGCTACCTATGGTCGGGAGCCCCAAAATATCTGGAAAAAAACTCTTGCTCTGTGGGGAACCGGGCGGTCCGTTTGATTCATTCGCCTATTTTAACAAACGGATTGCAATCTTTGGAGCACAGACGTCAGGTCGGAATGCTCTGCTTGTTCTACTGGTATTTTAATGGAAGATGCTTTGAAGAACTAGCGTCATTGATCCCTTCTTCACCGGTGCTCAGTCGGGAAACACGCCAAATGCGCGCTCAACAAGTATACACACTTGACATTTGTCACATGAAAACGGGTCACTTCTACGACTCGTTCTTGTGTTCAACAGCTTGGCTCTGGAATGATCTGCCGGCCTTTGTGTTTCCTCCCTCCTACATATAATATCGCTCTCTTCAAGACCCTCCTTTTAATCCTTCCTAACCTCTAAAAGACCCTCCACACAGCATCTGCAAATATGACATAGGCTTTGATGGAAATTATTTCCCTCAGGGCCCCCCTCTACTGTGTAAAAATATACATATAAAAAATTGATGTATTTATTCGGTACTTAATATCACCTCAAACAATATAGTCCTTAGTAAGTAACTACGTAGACATTTTCTCACACCTTAAATTACACCTTTAGTAGGATTTCGTTGCACACCTATAAGGAAAATAAGTACCTACCGGAAGGTCGACGTGTTGGGGAGATTTCGGCGCTAATTTCCGACCGGAAACTGTTTCACAAAATGGCCGACGCGTGATTTTCCCGCCACGTTCCGCGAGCTCGTACGCACTTTAATTTTTTACGCCTTTTTCGCGCAGACACAGGGGCCGCCGAACGCGCTGGGAGATTTGCAAAATGAAGGCGTAACATCGCAGTCTCGTGTGATACTAAACTCGTGTACATTACCTATTTGTTTTAGCGGTTGGGTAAACGGTAAACACGTCGTTGCGAGAGAATCTTACACCTTTATCGTCAACTGGCAAATACAAGTGTTAGCTGAGAAAGGGTTGACATTTTGATCATTCCACCCCTTGGGGAATATTATTTGCCAGTTGATGTATTTATTTATAAAGCATCGGTTTTTATTTCTTCTTTAGCAAATGACAAATAATTAAAAATAGTTTAACTTATTTGAAAGCTCATATGTGATAATTAATTATTTTCCAATTGCTGATGTGTACCTGTAAATTGTGAATTCATGTTTTTCTTAGTATCTCTAAATAAAGAAACAATAATTTGAAAATATTATTTCATTCAAAAGGTTTATTTTTTATTTTTTCAAAATGTATCTAAATAATGAAGTTCACATGTAGGTACCTACTTGTGTTTTCTATTTTCAAAATATTCTACTCAAATAAACCTTTTTCTTTTGATTATGTAATCTGTGGCTAACCAGAGTGGTATATCTATGAGTTCAAGCTTTGCTGGATGGTATTTAAATCAATTAACGGGATGGCCCCGGCTTACCTATCGGAACTCTGCATCCCAGAAAATTCCAATTCACGCCAGTCAACTCTTAGATCAGCGACGGCATCGGCCATCAGGAGGCTGAAGGAACCAAAGCGCACACCAGATACTAAGTTTGGTGAGCGTGCTTTCAGCGTGTCAGGCCCTAAAGCCTGGAGTAAACTGGCATACGATCTAAGATTGATTAAAGACTCGACAGAATTCAGAGCAAAACTCAAAACTCATCTCTTCGGACAGTCATATCCATGAATGGTTCAGTTACGTATTAAAAAAAATTATTATTAATAAATCTAAATTATTATTATCAAAAAATCTCGAATAAAACCATGTTTCAAATAAGGACCTTCTTTTCTTTTGTCAATAACCTTCTAATGTATATAATACCAATGACAAATAGGATTTAAACAGGAACTTCAATGTCATGCAATGTGCAGTGTTTTCTTATATATGTGTCCTGCGCGTGCAGCCATCATTAGTCAAGTCATACCATCTCAGCCCAAAACATTGTAATTTAATTAAGTTTTAATCTGGAGTTCCCTACCAGGTAAGTATGTTTTCTGTATTTGTACATAATAAGATTAACCCTACCAAGTAGTATTTTTACAGCGCCCTTGAGGTGATTTTTCACAAAAACGGCCCTATATAAATCGTCCAAGTATTATTATTATTATTATTATTATTATTATTATTATTATTATTATTATTATTATTATTATTATTATTATTATTATTATTATTATTATTATTATTATTATTATTATTATTATTATTATTATTATTATTATTATTATTATTATTATTATTATTATTATTATTATTATTATTATTATTATTATTATTATTATTATTATTATTATTATTATTATTATTATTATTATTTATTATTATTATCATTATTATTATTATTATTATTATTATTATTATTATTATTATTATTATTATTATTATTATTATTAGTATTATTATTATTATTATTATTATTATTATTAGTATTATTATTATTATTATTATTCTTATTATAACAACAGTTTTATATATTAGATATCATTCATACTATCCTTTAAACCTTCCCGGTATTAATAAAAACAAACTGAGCTATTTTCAGCAAAACCGGTCAAGTAATTTTCGAAAAAATTGAGGACAGACAGACAGACAAATATTCATTTTTATATATAAAGATTTATACCTCATATTTAGCAACTTTTCGGAAATATAAGTCGATTTGTAAGTATATTGTATTTTGTAATTTGGTCGTATATCCCCACTGCATACTTTTTAGGAGACTCGGCATTATTGTTACTAAAAACATTTTATGTGTCGGATTTCCACTCAAGACGCCTGCAGAGTTGAGTATATCGACTTTTGTTATACGGCCGCATATCTTCTTTGCATACTTCCTTTACAAATGAGGAAGTAAAGCAACTGTCTGGAGATCAACTGTCATGGATCCAAATTTTCCTAGCAGCACGAAGTTAAATGGGTCAAGGCTGAATTATGTTTTTCCACACTCGTGTACTAACTACTGTTGAAAAACAAGTTCTTCACACTCCTCCATCCATAATTAGAGCAATTATAAGAAAAGCTATTAGATAGAGTGCGATCATCCTGAAACTAATCGGGAAGCTGCATTCGTTATTGCATTTCGTTAACTTAACTAAACAGAGTCGACCGGATTTCCTCTGGCAGCACCGGAACTAACTAGATCTGGAAAGTTAGGCGGCCAATCAAATTAATTAGCGCTAGCGAAGCGGCGAAGGGATGGTATGGGAAAGCGAGCAGAGACCGGAGCGGAATATCACGCTAGAATTTAATTTAAAAATGTAGAGTGTGGTTTGAAAATTAGCAAGGTGAAAGTTCGTTACGCAGTTTTCCCAGCAAGGCTGCCAGCGAAAGGCTTCTATTGAAAAGTGTGCTTATTGGACGTGTTTTTGGCTTGTTAAAGTTCTTTTTTTAGTCACACTAACTAAATACCCTAATTAAATAAAGCACTAAGAGCCATAAATGTTCAATTGGGTTTTACTGTATAAAAACGTAAATCGTTGAATATACTTATCTTTCAGTTTTACTTTTAATTTTTTTAATATGAATACCGCACAAGAGTCCCAACTGCTCCCAGCCGCCTGGAGCCAGTGAGACTATGGCATGGCATATGGAAGGTATTTGGGAGAGGAAGGAGAAGGGGAATAGGAAGGTGGGGAATACCTGGCTATTCAGATCTAGTCACCAAACACGGCTAAAAGCCATTTCAAGCAACGTTTCAATTCTGAATGGTGGTCTTTCACCAGGGCGATACTGAGAATATCTTCCACTCTGGAACGTGCGCAAATATACTATATATTATTTTTATATGAATTAATTGTGAAAAAACACAAATTAATTAAATAAAATTTACTTGCGCACGCCGGGATTTGAACCCGCGACCTTCGGATTCGTAGTCGAGAGCCTTATCCCTCGAACATGAAGGCCGTCATGTATTCTAATATGAACATATTAGAATATATAAATTAGAATATATAAAATATCTCCATACGATTGAGAATTATAAATAAAACATTAAAAATTACGACATTCAAAATTGCACTTTACGTATTACGTCACTTCCTTCTTAAATTTCACAACGTTCTCCTCTTCTTTTATATTGTTGGGTATTTCTTGGAAGATCTTCATGGCTCTATATAGTAATGAGTTTTGCGATTTTGTTCTCTTTCGAAAAGGAAGCCTTATTTTTGAATTTTTTTATTTTTTATTTTTCTAAAAATGTATAATACCTTACAGAAACATTATATGTGATTATTTACCATAACGATGCAATAAAAGATTTTAGTTTCAAATTTACAGAAGGTGGTAAGCGCCACGACGAATTTTGCAAAAAAGGTTCTAAGTGCCCCTTGAGAAGTTATTAAAAAGGACTATGTGTAGGCAACTCGGTCATTTAGCGATTGGTACTTAGGTCTTTTCATTACTAAACATGACTTATGTCTAACGGCACTTGGCGCTTTTAATAGGTAAACACATCTGGTACATACGATTTGTTCGTTTTTGCTACGTCATGTATGACCACAAATTATTTTTGTTGACGATGGCACAAGGAACATTTTTACATGATTTGTTAAAATTTTGTTTTTTGACAATTAGTGATTCCGGGTATTCAACTATGTACCATACAAGGCCTATTTGTTTATTTGATTTAAAAGTTACCTTTACCAAGTTTGATAAACTATTCCAATGTACATCCAGTTGAAATCACATATTGTTTTGCGAATATTAACCGTTTTAGTGATATGCTTATTTTGCAAGTATGTATATAAATTGCTACAGATATTCTGTGTTTTTAAATTTTAAAAAAGTATGGCATTCAATAATAATGCAATAACTTGGATAAATATCATTCAATGTCAATTTTTTTTTTTTAATTATGCAAGTAAGGAATGAAATTTTACGAATATTATACTTCTAATTAAAAAAATCTACACATTTACAACTACAAAAAATATAAAAAAATACATATATATATGAATATATCACTTCACAATTGTGTTTTACCGTGCTTCAAGTAGTCCCTTTTGACAGCGAACGCATATGAGATTGGATCGCCTTATCACATTTTGCTATGCCGCACACATTCATTTATTGGAACAAAGGTCTCGTCGTCCGTAGTGCCGCTGTCATTTGATATATTACGATCATCCGCATTAGAACTAACTTACTAGACGGTGAAAAATATTGATTCACTTTAGGGTGGATAAACAATAAATACAGTTATCAAGACACGCGTCAACCGCAATATACCACGTTCAAATTGAACACGTGTCTCCCTACGATGACAAAATACACACTGAAAATTGCAGCTCTATAGCGCTGTGTCGCAATTTACGTAACCAAAGCTTAAAGTGCTATGGTGCTGGGCCGCACTCTTAAGGTTAATAAATGTAATTTAGAAGAATAGACATCGACCGACAAAAATATTTTAGTTGCGAGCGCAGAGCGGCTTTTTATGTTTTTGGTGATTCACAGCAAATCTTAAATTGAATCATGGATTTAGTAAAACTAGAAATGTGATGTTGGTCACTGAAATTAAAGACTTCATTTAATTACTAATAATTAACACATGAAATTAACACATGAAGGGTGTTAACTGATTATTGAAGTGTTTAACTAATTGATAAAAAAATACACTTATTACGGCCGCTTTTTCTGCTTCAAAACTGCTTAAATGCACACATACGCTCTTCCAAGTGAAAATCTCGATTAAATTTACGATCAATTAAGTTCCGCTCAATAGAAGACCAGTTATACAAAATGTCAACAAGGTGAAAAAATGTCACCGAAATATCGAATGTCATTATTGGTTTGCGATCCAAATATTGAATGAAAAAATTTATTTTCCCTTTCGATTGGCAAAAATATGTTTTTATAGGTTTTAAATAATACTGAAGAGAACCAAACTTATTTTACTTACTATAAGGTACGTTTTGTATTATTTTTTCACGGAGAAGAAATGTCAAATGTTAAATGTACTTTCGCGGCATTAGCAAAAGTGAAGCTAACACTTCATTATCAACATATTTTTAACGCATACGTTTATGAAATATAAAATGTTGGTTTATGTATTAGTTTTTTAAACAAATTATGCATATTAATAATTAATACAATATTATTTCATCGATGTTAACTTTACATTAAAAGTTTTTACTTTGATGTCATTTGTCTATGAAATTTGGCGAGCACCTTCATGGACAATTTAAATGATAAAAAAAATCTTGGAAACAAACAGAACGTTGCTCTACAAAACACTTGGTTGATCGGTTCCTCAGATTGATCATTCGAAAAATTGGGAACAACGGCCGTTAGACAATACATATTTTCCACAATATTTACAATTTAGTTTTAGAAATTGTCGTTCGTAGATTTTAATTCATATTCAACTTTACATCTCTTTTAAGTCTGGACTAGACTCTAATTTTTCATGTATTTTGATATTATATAATTAAGTAATTTTAAAATACAAATTCGCCTTCCATTATACCATTTATTGAAACAATAAATGATATTAGAAGGAGCAAAAGACAATAGAAATTAATTAATCCTTTACAAGCATACAAAATCATTAGAGGAAACCAGAGAAAGTTTACAAACTAGAACTTGACCCTGGCACACGACTGACGGCACGGAAAACAAAACAAATCCTATCACATCGGGAGGGAAATTTAGACATACGAAAGAATTGCATGTCTGGAATTTCTCTGTCATATCTCTAAAAACGGAAAAAGAAATTAAAAAAAACGTGGTTTAAATATAGCTTTTAAAACCAATAATAATATGATAACGAACCTTAAAAACTCAAAAAGTAAAAATCCCAAACTTAATAATAGTGGCACATATCATTTAAAATGCGACCACGCCAACTGCAACGCTACCTATATAGGGCAGACGGGAAGGGCTTTCTCAACTAGATTCAATAAACACATACGATGTAATAATAAAAGAACTTCTAAAAATATCGCTGAACATCGTACGTATATGATTAGTAAATAATCATCTCCCACTTGACAACAACGATATTAAACCCTTACATATAGAAATAAGGGGTCTTAGATTAAATTTGCTTCATCAATTGGAAATTAATAAATGAGCGAATGGTCCTAATATAACATTAATTAACAAAGTAATAAAAATCATTTATTTCCCACTACTCAGTATATTCACAAGACCTAAACAATATAACACATTTAATAAGTCAATAGAATTCACGTCATTATTAAATAATTAAGGAAACATTGCCATTTAATGCCCGAAAAACAGATTTCAAAGTACCTCAAAGGTTGGATAGAGCCCGTATTGAAAGAATCGAAAGCTTCCAACGTAAATTCTTTAAGCATATAATTTATAAATTTAATTCACACTTTGCAAATAATACCAAATCCTTAAAATTTCATTACTTCATCACGCTCCAAACGCAATGCTTAATATTTGATCAAATCTTATTATTTAAAATTATGAATAATGGTCTGGACTCGCCAGAGCTCATTAACTTTCACATTATTTCACATATAAACATTCACATACCAATCCTAAAAACCAATTTTCTTTTATTTTCCGAGTGCAGGATCAATCTTAGGGTAAATTCTCCAATTCCCCGTATTTGTGCGCAATATAACGCACAATATCACAATATCGACATTCTTCTCAATACCCAATCAAAATATCAAACCGAATAATACGTACGACCACAAATTGATGAATGAGTATAAAATCTTCTGTCCCGATCCCATCTCCCTCTTCCTCCCCACCTTTCCATCTTATTTTGTTTTTTCTTTATCTTTTTAGCTTCATAAATGAAACAGTAAATCGGTTTCACCGGAAATAAATCATTTTAGGCACCTTAAAAAATGATATTGAGTGGGGTAAATCCTTAGAGTAATAATATACCTTTTCTTGTATTTTTTCGGCATTCACTATATAGCATTTGACTCCTTTGACTAACATTGACTCCTCCCACCGCCCCCCCCCCCCCTCCAAATCACCACTCCCTCTACCCTGACCTAATGGTGACTAATTTTGTTTCTGTACTTGTTTAATTTAAGTTAGTTTTAAGAACGCTCGTCAATGGCACGGCTGTGTCGAAACCGGTAGCGAATTTATTAATCCAAAAATAGCAAAAGTACATGGTAAATTAAAACTTCCAAACATAATAATATACCTGTTACTCTAAGGGTAAATCATATAAATGGATCGTCTCAACGTAGCCTAACCACAGTTTTAAAATTGCCTTGAACGCCGAAATAGCTATCGAAATAATAAAAATAATAAAATACTTGCAAAACTTTATAATAAAATGATTGCATTTGATTTGCATTAAACACAAAAATATTTAATAAAAAATACTCGTATGTATAGAAACATAGGTGGAAAGGCAAGGTTAATCCAAAAAAAGTTTCTTATGCTAAAGTTGGTTAACGACAGGAGATTTATTTCAAATTGTACTAATGAAAAGGAGTAGGCAGACGAAGATATATGCAATAATTATTAGCCTGAAACACTCATCCAAATTGAAAAAAAAACCTTTCCGAGCAAAGATAAATGGTTAAAGATAATGGTGCAGGTTCGAGTCCTGTCGGCGACATTTATCTTTGCTCGGAAAGGTTTTTTTCAATTTGGATGAGTGTTTCAGGCTAATAATTATTTGTTATCCTTTGCGCTATGCACAAAAATCTTGTCTTAAGTTTTTAAGAACTTTAGTTTATCAATTAATGAAGATATATGCATTCATTTGTAATGGTACGCATTACTTAGGTTCGACATTTCTAAGAGTTATTGTTAAGGATGTCGATATTATTAAATAGCATGTTATAATGTACACAAATATGGGAATTGGAGAATTTTAACCTTTTTTCAATTTTTTTTATTTTTTATTTCTGCTTACGGGCAAATGAAAAAGTCGGTTCATCGGATTGGTCTTGACAGTATGTGGAATTCAATAAAATTGGTGTGCTCTGGTGAGTCCGGGCCATTATTCAGAATTTTTAATTATAGGATTCGATCAAAAAATAAACGTCGTGTTTGAAGGGTTGTTGAAGTTGTGGAATTTAATGGATTCGTTGTAATTTGTGAAGTATAAATTTAATTTTTAGTTTATGTGCTTTGAATTCTTTCGATTCTATCAATATGGGCTTGGTAAAAAGGAGTCTAGATCGGTGTGTAGTGTTCGAAACTATTTTATTATGTGAACTCATATGTGAGTTATGAATCCCAGCATTTTATTAGACGATAATAATACGATGGTTTTAATGGAATAGAACAGGGGTCCTCATAGCAAATACATTTATTCATTATATTATGTACGCCTCATCTGGGCTTTTACATATTTTGTTAAATACAATATTAACACAGGTGCAAAACACATCACAGTAGGTACATAGATAAAATAGCTAGCCTAGATAAAATACAACAACTAAATATGTCATTTATCTCACAAACGAATTCAGGAATAACATACTGTAAGTACCATTCCAAATAATTAGCTGCAGAGGCGAATATTCAAAACATACCTCACATTCACTGATACTTAAACTCTAGACACATATATTAATAATTGTTGAGGATGTATACAATAATCGTGTGTTTGTATTTGTATTCTGAGCAGATGAACATATCTACTTTATCTGATAAAGTATTGCCTTCTGCGTGAAGTCTAGGTACAAGAGAATTTTTGAATGAGTCAGTCCTGAAATTATTATTACAATTGATATTCTGATTTCTTATGTAATAATAATTCTATGTATGTACTCATGTCTGTCTTCTACACAACTTATCAGTTCCTAAATCAGAAAGTCAGGACTGTGGAAGATGATCAGGTTTTCTCTAATACTGCAAAACAACATACTATACTGGTAGTATGGTGCAGCAGCAAAGTAGTGCAGAAAATGTGTGCTGAATTAGCAGATTGCAGAAAGCACTTAAATGTTCAATTTTTGAATTGTATCGGAGAAGGGTGGGTTGACATTTATTATGAATAGAAACTTTAAAACGAAGGGTTGGGGGGAGGGGGTGATTCTGTTTTTTAGTGTAGGGGGGAATACCTGTGAAAAGGTTAATGACCCTGGGAAAGAATAAAGAGCTCTATGATCCGGGAATTGTTAAACATTGAACCATTACAGCGGTATCAGCTATTCTCCATAGAAATGTCGCGACATGGTTCAGACACGTAGAAATACACGGAATATTCTGAGTGCTATTCCAGAGGGAAGACGCCCATGACACAGGTGGGAGAATCAACTCTAGAGGCTGCGCGAGGAGAGGCTGGATGTACTATGGATGGACGCTGTTGAAAGGAATGCCTCGAGGCGCCTTATCGATAAGGTGGGACCTAAGTAGGACAATAGGAAAAAGATGACACGTAAGATTTTATTTTATTTGTTTTTTTTTGGAAAATTAACAGAAAATCCATAATTTACAAATGTATAACAATAAAAACAATAAATCATTCCAATTATAATTTTTTTACTGCTGATGATAAATACTATGAGTAAAGTGTAACAATATACAGTTTTTTTAATATCATCAGTCAGCTAAAACTATGTCAGTCGGGGGAGGGGAGTTGGAGGGGAACATAGGAGTGGGATAAAGGTACAAAGGACCGAAGTAGATGGAAAGGTGGTTTTTGTTATTTAGTTTGAGAGCGGTCATGTAATGGTTTTTAATTTAATATCACGTATAGTTTAGTTAAAAATGTCAATGTTGTAATAATTTAAGTTGAATGAGTATGTAGATCTGTAGATAAAAGAGTTTTGTTTGGAATTGGTTTTAAAATGAAGGATATAAAACGTCTGCTGTTTCGATTTGGGATATGAAATAATAGGCGTTCAAGAAGATCAGGATTATCAAGTAAATTGCGTGCGATTTTAAATAACATTACGGATGATGGAAGTAACTTAACTTCCATTACTCTCACGGGTAACGGAAGTTAAAAAAATATTCTTTGAAGAGTTTTTTAGTTGTGGACAGTTACACAAACACATGTATAAATAATCAATTCTGTAAGCTGAGAATGCTTACGAAAAGCGAAAGAAAAAAAGTGAATTCTGAGTCCCAACTACCCGGAGCCAGTGGAACTATATCATCTCGCATCAGGGCATGTTGAGGGGTTGAAGGTAGTGGGGACGGTAGGGAGATGAGATATATGAAAGTTGGGCTAATAAAATTTCAAACAACATTTCGATTCTTAAAGGTGGTCTTTCACCAGGGCGATACTGAGAGTATCTACCAGTCGAATAAATGTTCTTAACCACAGCTGTGAAACTGTTTTGTTAAGGTTTATGAAACTTAATCCATTTTGCAATTCCAGACTGTCATATCAGATGAGGAGATAGAATTTTCATGAGACGATGTATGAATGTGAATAAAACAAGGTGTTCATGCCAAGATATTTTAGAGGCAGGTTTGGGTACCGCCGCCCTGGAAACAATTCACTGGATAACCAACACCTCTGCCAGAGGTCACCCCAAGTAGTTCGCTATTGTTGAGGTTTGTCCAGGCCTTGGTGGCGGATACGTCTGCCTACCAATTGCGGGGTGGACGGGATTGGAGGAGGCCGATTATGGACCTTTTCAGAAGGCCTCTCTCGACGCACTGCACTTGGATCGCAGTGGGAGGGATGGATGAATACGTTTGCCACTCCTAGACACACTGACCCCTAGATTCCTACCCATCTACCATATCTTTTTACTTCCCAGAACATACCATCCCCAAAGATGAGATATGCCCTTAGGAACATTATTTTCCTTGGGGTTTCGTGTGAGGAGTTAATATTTATTTATTTATTGACGCCTAGAAGGCTTTGATACATTTGTCACATAGTTTTACAAGGGAATAGAATAATGTACACATAAAACAATAAATAGGTGTAAAAGAAGTAAGTAGATACAATATAACAGTATGTAGTTAAAGCGTAATCATCACAATGAATAATAGTTTATCCTGTGGTTACATTATAACAGCAGGTTGTACAAAAGAGTATAAGAAGTAGTTTAGTGCATAATATAATAACATAAGTATAAAAGAAGTGAGAAGATAGATACTTTGTAAGTAGCTAGTTTCAGCGCAATAGGTGGGTAATAAAGGCAGCAGAATTATAATTACTATGACGTTGTAAAATATGAACAGTTTATAATATACGTTTTTTACAAAACAGCAAGCCTTTATTATACCTGTTTGGGTATTTTGCAGAAACATAACATAATAAAAATTGCAATAAAAAATGATGCATATGAAAAACAAAAAAACAAAAAAAACTTTAATAAAAACATTCAAATAAACTGATTTTTAGCTTGGACACATTGTTGTAACGGTAAACATCAATTGAACTGAACTCATTACCAAGTCTGTGCAATCTTTGAATAGGAGAGTTCACGAAATAATTATTTGAAGAAGCTGGATTGTTATACATAGCCGTATGTCTCGTGTTTCGGCTGGGTACATGCAGTAAAAGAATGTTCTGTAGTTTTCCTTTTCGAGAAATGTCTCTACATATTTAGAATAATGTTATGACATATTTAATGTTTTATTCACAAATTATTTCTCTGCTTAAGGCCAATGTTCAAAACCTTGACTCTGTGCAGAAACGGGCGGTCCGTTTGATAGATTCGCCTATCTTAACAAATGGGTTGCAATCTTTGGAGCACAGACGTCGGGTGGGAATGCTGGCCTTGTTCTACCGGTATTTTAACGGAAGATGCTCCGAGGAACTAGCGTCATTGATCCCTTCGGCACCGGTGCATAGTCGGGAAACACGCCAAACACGCGCCCAACATTTGCACACGGTTGACATTTGTCACATGAGAACGGGTCGCTTCTACGACTCGTTCTTGTGTTCAACAGCTCGGCTGTGGAAAGATCTGCCGGCCTCTGTGTTTCCTCCATCCTATAACATGGGTCTCTTCAAGACCCAAGTTCACTCCTTCCTATCCTCTAAAAGATCCTCCACACAGCATCCCCAAAGATGATATAGGCCTTGAGGGAAATTATTTCCTCCTTGGTCTCCTGTGTGGAGTTACTGTAAAAAAAAGAAAAAAAGTGAAATATTTAAATTTTTCAAAATATTTCCCCATAAAAATTAATGAATAATTCTTGTAGCGAAAATACAAAAAGTTTTTCCGTTCGTGAATAAATACATAAATCTTTTCCCTGGGATAATGTTGCGGTGACCGAATTCTTTTTGAAAATTACTTTGTAAAAATGGGATACTCGCATGAAAGACAATTAATGGTGATTAATGAATGGCTTCGTCCAGACTCTGAGAGACGTGCGACGTATGAGTTAGACAAGTATTAAGCGATGGTTGAACAATTAAAAATTAATTGAACCCTTACATATGGAAAGAGAGGGTGTTCGATTAAATTTACTTGAACAATTATAAATTAACAAACGAACAAATGATCCTAATATAACATTAATTAATAAAGTAAGGAAAATTATGAATTCACCGCTTCTCATTATATTTACATTATCAAAACAATATAATACATTTAAATAAATTACTTAAAAAACATTTTCATTTAAATACGGGGAAACACATTATAAATGTAAAAAACCTTACAGAATAGAGAATTTAAATATTTATATTTCTAAATCGGTTTTAACCCATAATTAATCGTTATTTTTCAAAACCCGTATAAATTAGAATGGGGGGTGGGGTAATGAAATCATATAAATATGTATTAAATTTATTTTTTATAACTTATTGAAGTTTGTAAACCTCATTGTAATATTTAATCATTGAAGAAGATAATATTAACACATCCCAAATGAACCACGAAACCGAAAAAACAACAGAAATTAAAAAGATTTCAGTCGCATCTGGGACTCGAACCCAGGACCTCTACCTATCCGGGGTAACCGCTTAACCAACTTAGCTAATGAGACCAGTTCAATTTACGCCATTTACACCGATATCATACTTCAAGTTCAAGACTTGTTAATATTATCCTCCATTTTAAAATCCCATATTATTGGCTGCCATCCTTATAATGATTGCAAAGTTCTTCCCGAACACAATTGCAATCGTAATAGAGTCTCGGATATACCTACCCGATTTTTATTTATATGAGACATCTATTGACTTATTTTACAAGTCTGATAGGTAGAGGTCCTGGGTTCGAGTCCAAGATGCGACTGAAATCTTTTTAATTTGTGTTGTTGTTTCGGTTTCGTGGTTCATTTGGGATGTGTTAATATTATCTTCTTCAATGATTAAAAATAAATAAGTCGTCACAATGTGGATTAACCGCAGTTTGAAAATGGCCTTGTAGGCGGAATAGCTGTCAGAATCATAAAAACTAAAAACACTTGCCGAACTAAATAATTAATATAATAATTACATTATTAAATTTGATTTACATTAAATTTTTAAAAAATACTTTGCATTCATCACTTTATTAATATATATATTTATATCAACATGTTCCGAATAGGATACTTTCCTCATCAGGAATACATAGAATATAAAAAAAAATAATGTCAATTATAGACAAATGATAAACATAGAACAGAATAATGTAAGAATAGACAAATATAAACATAAACAAAAATTGATTAACGTGGGTAAGTCATTAATAAGAAATGTTAATAAAAAAAATATTGTAAAACATTGAATAACAATTTTAAATTAGAAATAATTTTCATTATTAATGTTATTATGAAAATATATATTTTTCAGATTATTAATTATATTTAATTACACTTTCAAATTTTTGAAACATGTTAAGATGTATATATGATATTAATAAAGCGGTGATAACAAAGTAATTTTTTATTCGTTTATTAATACTGACGCCACAAAGTGAACGGTAATCTTTTGAAGAAATCGTACAAATGGGAATGATCGAATATATTTGTTTTTTTAAAATTTAATGTAAATCAAATCTAATAATGTTATTATTAAGTTGTGCATTTTTAGTTATTATTGTGACAGCTGTTTCGGCTTTTAAGCCATTTTCAAACTGTGGTTAATCCATATTGCGACGACTTATTTATATGATTTAATTTACCCCCACTCCTTTAAAATTTGGAGGAATGGGTAATGATTTGACATGATCGGTAAAACCGATTTAGTTAGAAAGCAATTAAAAATTTTGTTTATAATGTGTTTTTACTCGTATTTAACCGACAATGTTTTCTTAATTGATTTATTTAAATGTATTGTATTGTTTTGATAATGTGAACATACTGAGAAGCGGTGAGTTTATAATTTTCCTTACTTTATTAATTAATGTTATAATCGGATCATTAGTTAATTTCCAACAAACGTTACATTACATTACATTAAATTTTTAAAAAATTAAATGGAGCTCTACGAATTAAACACAAAAACAATAATTGAATATATTTGTATATGTGAACGATGCAATACAATTTATTTTGCTCTTTTGAAGACTAATTGTTTATTTGCTAGTTCGGAATTTTTGCTTTGCGTTGTATGGAGTGTCTGGACGGGAATATTGAAATATTATGAAAATTTTCTCTCACGAGTTGTTCATTTTAATTAAATACCCTTTTACTTAATTTATTGGAATGAAAATTTTTTTGAAAATGTTGCTTTTACATGAATGGTTTTTTCGGTCGAACTGTTTTGTGGTTTGAACAACATCAATAATAAGTTTTTATTGAAAGTGTGTGCCGTTTTTTATGTGTTATGGAGAAGAGAATGTTTGCGTGGTACCTGGCTGTTCAGACCTGATTACCAATAAGGAACTCCAATGAAAAGTATATATTCATATAGATAAGGTGTATGTACCATATACACCATACACTTTATTCATTGTTATGTAACAACAGAAAGATCCTAGAAAGACTCTAGCTACTCGTCAACAACAACGGTAAAAACGACGCGAGCGCCACGTTTGCCATAACGGCAGCTTGCACGCCCACGCGCCCGGACTTCCTTCTCACCCGGCTTCTGGATCACTGCCTCTTGTCCGCGGTCTACGATCCAGTCAATTGCGTCTCTAAAAGAGCGCGCTAGAAGGCATTTTGGTAGCCGCAAATTGAAGCGCCATATTATCATGCATGCTGGGTTAACGCCCACTGTGCGAGATGCATTAGTATAACCACAGAGCACCGGTACATGGTGACTCTCTCGTAAATGTAATTTAACTTCAGTGTACTGAACAGGTTCTGGCTAGGACGCCAGAGACTTCCACTAGGATCCTTTTGCCGCCACGATTATGACTGTAAGCTGACTTTGTATTTCCTCTTATGTGTTGTAACTTATTCGAGTCCCCGTTATCATGCCCATATCAGAGAGAATAATCACCCGTAATTTCCATTTGAGGTTAGGCTAGCTTTTGATTATTGTAGCATAACTTACCATGTATGTACCTTCCCTTGAATAAACTCTGAGTCTGAAAGCATTTAGTAGATTCATTTATCGCCAGTATTAATTTAACATAACATCATATACCTTTTTATGTTTACCATGTGTCATTCCCTATCATTGTACTAACCCCGCCCGGTAAAATGTATATTACCACGAACTAGATATTACATAGAGACATGTCATTGGTTCCGATCCTTGTAATAATTTTCTAAAACCTTGTAATTTGTACACTACTCATTTTATACACGTACTGTTTGTTTCCGAAATAAATAAAAAATGAAAATGAAATAAATTAATAATAATCCTTCTCCGACGTCCCTCTGCCGTGAGCTAGTTGAATCTTCTTTTCTAAAACATTTCATTCACCGAAATAGTAGAAACCAGACAAATGAAACACTAATCCATTAACTTTAAGTCCACAACAGGAGAAGTGTAGCCGCGGCAACTCACCTCTCAAAGCTAATAATGAATTCGTCTTTATTTACCCTAATAATACGATTAGGGCGGCCTCTCTGGCCCACCTTGGCGAACTACAAC
The DNA here is from genome assembly GCA_022606495.2 of Halesus radiatus. NCBI lineage: Eukaryota > Metazoa > Arthropoda > Insecta > Trichoptera > Limnephilidae > Halesus > Halesus radiatus. The sequence goes on from JAHDVE020012022.1 coordinate 27,090, forward strand.
TACAGGCCTGAGGTAACTATAGGCCTGTAAGTGTATTAATAGCGGGCCGTTTAACCCCGCGCTCGTGAACCGAGGTAAAAGACATCTTACATTGTTTAATCTGGCCTTTAGATGGTAAATCGCATTTATTCACGTACCTTTGGCTAAAAATAGGGTCGCCTTTGCTATTACCGGTGTATTTTTATTCCGAAATGAATACTTTTCACACCGTAATGGTGAAATACCGCCATTTGGAATAGAGATGTTGCTAAAAAATGGCGTTAGCCGTGTTTGGTGATCAGATTCGAATAGCCAGGTACTTTTCAACTTTCCTCTTCCCTATCTCCTACTCCACCCCAGTCCCTTCAACTTAAATTCTGGATGCTATAGTCCCACTGACTTCTGACGGTTTAAACTCTCGTGCTTTATTGACATATGGTTACATTTTTTTTTAACCAGCTTCAAGGAATAAAATCAAATGGCTATTTTTTTTATTAACTCTCCACAGAAGCCACATTTCACTGTGCTATTTGAAGTTTATTTTTAAGGAAAAGAAGAAGAGAAAGTTCTGAGAAGGATAAGGTATGAAGGTAGTGGTGGGCGATGCGGCTCGGTTAGTGAGCCGGATCACTAAATCAGCTCTTTGTAGTGTACCGGTTCGATGATTCGGCTCGATTGAACGACGATTCGCGTCCCCCCGCACCATTCCCCCTCCCTCGCTCCCTTGGCCCTCCTAAAGACGTCCTTAAGACGCTCTTACACGATACTTTTTTCGTCCAGTTTTCATGTGGATTGTCTTTACAGAGAGCTGATTTAGTGATCCAGCTCACCCACCACTAGTATGAAAGGTTGGTACGCACCTGGGGGTCGCTGTGTCCAAGTGTGATGGACGTATTAATTCATCCGAAGAGTCGAGAGAGCACGGCTGGAGAAATCAAGGGGTCTCTCTCAACTGGGCTTCCGTCGATCCAGCCCACCACGTAGGTGGTGGGCAGACGCATCCATCGCCAAGACATGAGTAATGGTAAGGACAAACTGGGCCAACGTACGCAACGTACGAAAAGCATTAAGGTATTCGGACAACTGACAGTTCATAGATATATATATGAAAATAGTTGCTACAGAATCATACTTGTCACACAAAACCCACGCTCCCCACGGAACGCCGACCTGCGCTGTCCAGATCGGCGTGGGACGTGTGAAAGGTAGAGGGGATGGGACCGATGATTTGAGTTGACGTCTATGGTTATGTTTTTGACTTTTATTAATTAAAAAAATGAATTGCGGTTCATTTGAGATTTGCTCGTGCATTCATTGCTAGTTTTGTTTTTAAAAAGTTTCATAATCACAAGACATGATAATGAAAAAGCTGAAGAATAGAAATGCGTGCGTTTTATAATAATTAATCAGGGAAACACGTAACCTAAAAAAGAAATGTCTAATCAACTGAGAGTGATGCGTCTCCTAGAAACACCAATCACAAGCGTTGTATGGCGTGTCCTTACCTAATTTTGCACCGCATACGTTGCGTGCGTGGATCCAGTCTGTCCTTACCTTAATACATCCCTCACGAACCCGGGTACCCCTGCTAAGTCTCCTACCTTAGCGAACTACTTGGGGTGACCTATTATGACAGAGGTATTGGGAATACAATGAATAGTTCCCGGGGCGGGGGTACACATACCCGCCTCCCAAAGTAAAAATATAGCTAACCCACCAATATATCGTACATAGTTGCGCAAACGATCGCTAGAGTGCTTGCGCTGCCAAGCAGCCATTTCGCGTCTTGCTTTATATATATATTGGTATAACTAAATATATATATAATGGCACTTAATATGAACTAAACTTGTCAATTTGACTATCCTAAAACGGGATTTGTTCCTAGTTGGTCAATAAAAGTTTTCTTATTTCAAATAAATAAACATTCGTATTATTATCATAAATAAGCGATTTTTCACAATTTTCGGGAGATAAAAATGATTTGATCATTTCAAAGCATCGTTTGAAAAAAACACGAGAGAATCCCTCACATACTCGTACTCGTATATATGATAAATGTCACACAGAAGGGTATTTCTAAAGTTTAGGAATTATCCGCAATAATCCCAGGACTCATAATGGGTCCCGTTAATTGGTCCGGGATCTCGTACCTCGGATTGGATTCCCACTTTATCACTTGAATAGGATATTATCCCAATTAATAACCGACAAGATGAAAAAGGTTAATGCTAAACGCGAGCATTATTTTGATGTTTATTTTTTTTAATAATGTTATTATTTATGAATAAATTTTAAGATATTCTGGTAATCGCATAAAACCTTCAACGGTCTAAGTATTACATTATACTAATATTTTTATTTATTTATTTACTAGCTGATGTAACCGGCCTTTTTTAAAATAAAATTATGAATCTGTGATTTCTTGTTTGTCGTTTTGATGCCATGATTGATTTCGTATCGAAGGTAATGCCTTGTGACGACCTAGTACCATCGCTAAAAAGAGATATTAAATTTTTAATTATTAATTATTTTTATTGAGATAAAAACCTCATTTTAATTTTTAATCATTGTGGAAAATATTATATTAACATAACCTAAATGAAATATGAAAATGGAAAAAAATGACAAAAATAAAAAGATTTCAGTCGCATCTGGGACTCCAACCCAGGACCTCTGCCTATCCGGGGCAACCGCTTAACCAACATAACTTATGAGGCCAGTTCAATTTATGTCATCTTCATCGAAATCATATCCCAAATTCAAGATTAGCTAAGTTGGTTAAGCGGTTGCCCCGGATAAGCAGAGGACCTGGGTTCGAGTCCCAGATGCGACTGAAATCTTTTTATTTTCTGTTGTTTTTTTCCGTTTTCATATTTCATTTAGGTTATGTTACAATAATATTATTTTCAACAACGATTAAAGAAATATTCATTTGGAAATTTTATTTCATTCCAAACATTTACTTTTTCAAAATATATCTATATGATAAAGTTCTTAAGTAGATACCTACTTGTGTTTTCCATTTTGAAAATTTTCTACCCAAATAAACCTTCTTTTGAATATGTAATCTGTAGCTAACCAGAGTGGTATATCTATGGGCTAACTTCAATGCTTTTCATGCTAATTTTAAAACGTTATACCAACAGTTTTTCGTATTTAAATTCATTCAAACTACTCTCTAAACCTTCCCGGGACTGATAAGAACGAACTGTGATATTTTTAGCGAAACCGGTCAACTAAATTTCGAGGAAATCGAAGACACACAGACAAAAATTCATTTCTCTATATATTAACGGCCTCCACGGTCGAGGGGTAAGGCTCTCGACTACGAATCCGAAGATCGCCGGTTCAAATCCCGGCGTGCGCAAGTAAATTTTATTTAATTAATTTTTGCTGTTTTACATATAATATATAGTATATTCTAGAGTTCTAGAGTGGAAGATACTCTCAGTATCGCCCTGGTGAAAGGCCACCATTCAGAGTTGAAACGTTGCTTGAAATCGCTTTTAGCCGTGTTTAGTGACCAGATCTGAATATCCAGGTATTTTCCCACCTTCCTCTTCCCCTTCTCCTTCGCCTTTCAAATGCCTTCAGCCTCACAACATTCTCCAATTGGGAATGCCATAGTCTCTCACTGGTTCCAGACGGTTGGAAGCAGTTGGGACTCTTCAAAATAAAATCCTATTGTTAAAATTTTTTAATAATGGCCTTGAGGCGTCAGAGCTCGTCAACTTTATAAAAATTCTCGTACCGCCAAGACCAACCGGACAAACCGTTTTTTTCATTCCCCCGAATGCAAGATCAACCTTAGGATAAATTTTACAATTCACCGTATTTGGGCGCAATACAACACGTAACTTAACAACATCGACATTCTTCACAATATCCTCTTAAAATATCGAGTCGAAGTATTGGGTACGACGACATATTGATTCATGAGAATACATAAAATGAATCGAGACCATCTCCTGTCCCGATCCTATCTTCCTCTTCCCATTCTGCCTTTTATTCCCTCTTGTTTTGTTTATTCTTTTGTTAGCTTCAAAAGTAAAACACCTGTGTATAACCAATGTTAGCACACGAAACTTTGTTGCCTTGCCTTTTGTCAAACTTTCTATGTATCGATAAATAGATTTGGATCTATAAAATATCTTGGTATACACATAGACGATCTTTTGAAATGTACATGTTACAAATCGAACAACAAAACTGAAGTAACTCCTCTGTTTCTTTAAAAATGTTAGATATGTACTGAATAAAAAACAACTTAGACAAGTTTACTGTGCTCTTGTATAATCATCTCTCGAATATGGTATTATCAGTTAAGGTATTGTAGTGCCACAAATACTTGGCTGGAGCCTTTAGCAAAGATCCAGAAACTAATCGTGATGGTTATTCTTAAAGTTCCATTAATTACGATTAATGATTTTATTTTTAAGAATCTAAATGTTAACTAACTAACTAACTAACCATCACGCCGTTTCCCCGCAGCGGTAGGCAGAGAGGACGGACCGCCAAACAACTCGATCTTGGCATACACTTCTTGCTTCATTCACTTTCATACAACGTCTCATACATTCTCTTCTGTTATTCCGACTTCTGACATGGCCCGACTCAAGTATTTGATTCACTTGATCTTGCCACGTCTTCCTTGGACGTCCCGGCTTATTCTTCCATTCACATTCGCATCATAAATTCTCCTTACACTCCTTTCTTTATTCATTTGCTCTACATGCCCAAACCATCTAAGCGTCCCTTTCTTAATCTAGCTCATCAGCCTTGCATTCTTTACGAATCTTAACATTTTTCACACGATCATTCGTGGTTTTACCACACATTCGTCTCAGAGATCTCATTTCTACAGCATTCGGTCTACTTTCATCCTTCCTCTGCCAGTTCCATGCCTCACTGCCATACATCAGAGTTGGTATCAACACTCCATTGTGGACTGCTAGCTTCGCTTCTTTGGACAACTTTTTGTTTGCGCCAACCGCGTTCAGTCCTCCGTTAATGGAGTTTCCTGCATTCACCCTTCTTTCAATATCCCTATCAGTCTATCCATCTCTCATGTATCTTCCCATTACATGATATCTACCTGCTCCCAAATTGTTTGTCATTTCACAACTATATTGCACACTGTTTTCGTACACTCTCTTTCAAACACCATGACTTTAGACTTACTTACATTCATCATTAGCTCATTCTTCATACATACTTAGTTCATCCTAGATACGAGGACTGTAGATCTTCTATACTATTAGCAATCAGTAATCAGTAATCAGTAATCTAAATGTTCCTAACTTTAAAAAAACATATGCAAAAAATATTCCGCTGCATCAATTAAAAAAAACAAGCACTAGAGCCCTAGGACAATCACATGTAAAAAAAATAATATTCCAGTTTGTAAAACCTCAAATGGACAAAGTTTTAAATATAATAACATTAGAAAAACGTAAACAAAAAGGTTCTTTAAAAGTAAGATAAATGATCACCTCCAAGAAACCTGTCTGCTTCTAAATTCATTTTTGCGTTTAAACTAGTTATTTTTGAAAAAAAAATACAAAATTGTAATCTTGTAACGTAAATACTGACCCCGCTTTTAAAGGCATCACTTATATTGTCTACGGAAGAGATTTGAGAAAATGTCTATGGGAGACATCCGACGGAAGAGAGCGAGGACAAGATGGCGTCAGAAATAAACTGACACGGGCCGTGGAGCTCGACGTGATTGAAGGGAGTGATTATGGGTTAGTTTTTCTTTTCTGTTTGATGCCGAGGTGCATCTACCCAATCTACCCGAAGTGGGTATGTTTTTAGTTTACTGATGGCCAAATTGTAAGGTTATCAACCCCAACCGCGCGTGCCTGGTGCGTTGGAGAAAATCCCTGCTGAGGATGAACGGACACGAGAGTCGGTAGCTATATCGACGATCAAACAGGACCTAAGGTAGCATCCTCACATATTATTGACTGAACCCCACGGGAGATGCTGTAGCGGATGGCGCTTTCGAAGTATCGTCATAGACTTCGCTGAAGATGAACATGGGAATCGCTCAACATCAGGACTGGAGCGGCCTTGCCTGATGCTGAGGAGAAGAATCTGTCCACAAGAGTCATCATTTATCATTTAAACCATTTAATTTTGAATTAATACTCCTCTCTACTCTTATCTTTTCTCTAAAATGTTGTCGGGGTTTTTTAGAGGCAATAAATACTATGTTTAAATGTGAATAGGGTTTTATTTCAGTATCATGCTTTATATCCAAATCTTCCCGCACTTCATTCATCAGATTCACCCACGAATACTGAGATAGAGTCGAACTATAGCAGGAGATGTTACAATCTATTAATTTATTTGTCATCTAATGTACCCATAGAATAACCTAGCTGAACAACCACTCCTCTAAATTGCCATCTCAACATAAGCGTTCCACACCTAGTGAGATGGGCAATGTGTCAGTCAGTAACAAATGTTAACATAATTTTTATTAAATGCTGTTTGGTTCTCATAAAAATGATGCCCCTTTTCCCGTTCATTCGCTCTACACGACCAAAAACCAACATAACGTCCCTTTCTTCATCTTGTTCATCACAAATTTAAAATACAAACAATATACAAGGTAGTAATCAAGTAAACTGAAAAACAAAGCTATATCACCAAGCTAGAATTCTTGTAAATTTCAATATTCGAGAAAATAGAAAGGACGAGGGTTAATATCAATAAAGTTGCCTGTTTAATAGGAATGATGAATACTTAAACATCAAAAGAAATGCCAAGAATTTGTAAGTCTCCATTTCAAGGGTTATTTTAACTATTTTACGTGACTTGTTCCCGAATTCAGACGATGTCGTTAAAGTCAATGGAGTGGACTTAATTCAACCGAAAAACATAAGAAAAACGAACAGAATACCTTCTAATGGAAAAGACGTTTACCCCGAGAAATTTTCGTCAATTAATCGAATCTGGTAATTGAATGGCCTCCGTGTTAAGACTAAGAATGATTAATGATTACGATTAACTTTAAATAGAATGAAGGTGTTTCTAATATTGACTTATTGTCGATTAATTTGGTTCGTTTGCAGAGCTTCGAAGTAATTTTTATCAATGGGTTGTTTGATCGATCGTACGATCATTATCGTGACTACAATTACAAGTAATTTTTATTACAATAAATCCAATTAACAAGCAATTAGTCGACATCGCTGTTTCAATCTTCACACTTACCTGCGTGTAATTAATTTCTGAGCATATGGCACGACTGACGGCGGGAAGCCAATTTTCTGTAGCGCTGTTTAGTGTCTAAATTCAATAATCAATGGAGCTTTACATACTGTTAAAGTTTGTGGCCATTTTTAGAGATATGTTTTTAGACTTTTCTTAAAAGGTTCCGAAATTGCTTTCTGAGATATTCTAAGAATGTGTACCAAGTTCATTGAAAGCTCAATTCAGACATATAATGAGCGATAATCTAACTAAGAGTTTTCTCTTAGTAAGATTATCCCTCACGCAGAGATTAGTCAATATAATAATACATGTTTAAATGAGTAGTGCACAGATTACAAGGTTTTAGAAAATTATTACCACTATCAGTACCAATGACATGTATCTATGTAATATCTAGTAAATGGTTATATGCATTTTGCCGGGCGGGGTAACAAAGATTTTTTCTAGCCGTGAACAACCCTACTGCAATTCGACACCGTCCCGTCTTCAAAGATTTAACACACACACAACGACACGACACACGGAGCAAGTCGAAATACTCATACATTCTCAATGCTCGAATGTCTATGCGCGGAAACACACAGATGTACGTATGCCGTGGATGCTCTGTTCTATTCCGTATCCCTAAAGTACGAATGTACACTTTGGCGCATGCGCATTAAGTCCTGCCTTCCAATATGTTAGAACACTGGATTCAGTTTTGAGGTGAGCATCCAACGTGCAAAAACGACTTTAATGCTTATACGCATAATGCACAGAATAGCATACATACAGGTATTTCGCGTCTGGTGGATTGTTTTTAGAACGATCAGACATTTGTTTGCGTGACGTATTTTTGAAAGTATGGCTTAAATAACTGAAGGAGAGATATTGAAACATTGAATATCCTTCGATTACTTATTTAATTCATCATTTAAATAAATAAATAATACAGAAAATTACATGGATACTTCACCGACGTGCACTAAAACTGTAAACGATAATGGTGAATTGTTTGGTTGTATAATTGAATCATTAATGCGAAATAGTTTTGTGTCTCGGCCATTCAAGGAAAAGAGATATTCTGCAAACTGGAAAACTGACTCCCATTTGAACATGACATCAATAATGTTGCAAAGCGTAAATGATTTATACTCGTATATCTAAATGGAGAGACTATTTTTACTGCTCCTTGTTCATGGTCTAGTTTATAGATTTGTATATTAAATTTGATAGTAGGTATATACTGATTGTCAAGCCTCCCTTTTACAAAAAGTCACCGACCGTCACTGATGTGTACCTATGTGTCTTAATACCGCTATGTACTCGAGAGTTGTGATTGCGCATTGATGTTGCGAGTAATATTTTTCTTAAATGACGCCAGGGAATCAAAAAATATGTCTAGATTTAGGTTGGGACAAAGATTATTAAATGTTTCAAGAACACGGAAATTGGTGAATTTGCTGCAGCGTTTGTTTTGTCGAATATAATATTTAATAAACCATAAGACAAAATTTAAACTGAACTCTTTCTATGATTCGAAGCCAGTGTATGCAATAATGTAGAAGAGGAGTAATGTGACAGTATTTGATGGCACTGCATACTAGACGATCTGCTGTGTTGGACACTCCTTGCAGTCTGTTCAAATTTACATCAGGCAGTATACGAACTATTTCAGTAGTCCAATCTGGAGACTACACGAGAATTTACCAGAGTTTATAAACGATATTTTAATTCTGTATACCAACAGTAATTGCTTCTTAAGTGACAGATATTTTATTTATTTTTTATTTGTAAGCTTTTGATACAAAAATACAAAGGAAGTTTAACAAAAGGTAAGCCAATAAAGTTTCTTGTGCTAACAGTGGTTAAATACAGATATTTTATTTAAGAAGCTATAAAGATAAAAAAACAAACAAACAAATAAGAAGGAAGGAGGGAGAGGAAGAGGATGATAGGATCGGGACAAGAGATGCTTTTGATACATTTTATACTCGTGCATCAATTTTTGCTCGTAAGTATTAATTCGTGTCGATATTTTGAAAGCGTATTCTGAAGAATGTCGATATTATGAAATTGTGCATTAAATAATTAATTACAGGGAATTAGAGAATTTATCATAAGATCCTGCATGCGGGCAAATAAAAAAAATGTTTTTAGACGTTGTCAGGTTATTCTTACTCTGAGATTGTTTTTCTTTGTTCGGAATTATTTTAAAAATTAAAATCACTGAATTTATTATGTTTTAATTAACTCGATTTCGTTTGAAAATTGTTTTGGTTGATTGCCAAAAACTTCTAATAAATTATTTTGGACGAAAAACTAATTTCATTACCGTTTATGACTAATCGAGTATAGTTCGTAATCAAGTACCATTTAATTCTGTCATCAAATTATAACTTACAAGCTTAACAACTAACTTCAATTAAATTTTCCCAGAAAGGGGATCACCTTGGCTTAAGTTTATAGAATGTAATGTAGTAAGTACCAATACTTAGTTCTCAGAAGTAAAGCTCTAGTTAACATATTCTGATCCCTCTACAATAATGGCTTGAAATGAGCCTTCCAATTACTTAATCTCATGTAACGTTAAGTGTGGTAGACACTACTAACGGCCGTTCTTTCCCAATTTTCGAATGATCAATCTGAGGCACCGATCAGAAAAGATTTTTGTTGAGCATTCACTCCGTTTGCCTATTTCCATTTTTTTGGTCTATGAAGGTGCCCGCCCACTTTCTTTCACAATAAAATAGTAGCCGCCCACTTTTAAGGCTCAAAAAACGTCATAGAAGACACTGAAAAGACCCTACCCTAACCTTGAAGTTGAGAAGTTGCTGAAACCCCTTTATGCAAAACCTGGTCCGCTTCAGCACAGGATCTCCTAGTGAGGAGGACTATGAAAAAAATTCTATAATACACGTGTATTTTTAATATACATACCTTACTTTGAAATATTAAAATTATATAGAAACTAACAAAAAAAATAAAAAAAAATAAAGTGACATCAAAGTAAAAACTTTCAATGTAAAATTAACGTAGATTAGTGAATATTGTATTTATTATGAGTACACAGTATTTGTTTGAAAGACTAGTATACAAATAATCATTTTATATTTCACAAACATGTTCGTTAAAAATATGTTGAAAATAAAGCTTGACTTTTACTAATGCCGCGAAAGCATCTTGATGGTTTCGTATATTTGACATTTAACGTTTCTCGGCATTGAAAAAATAAGACAAAACGTAGCTTATAATACGTGAAATAAGTTAGGTTCTCTTCAGTTTTATTTAAAACATAAAAATAAAACTTATTTTATCATTCGACAATGTAAATAAATCTTTGTCATTCAATATTTGATTCGCGTAAAATAGATCGCAAACTAATAATTAAAATTGACATTTCGGTGCCATCTGTTCACTCTGTTGATATTAAAACTAGTCCCTTGTTTAGGAGAACTTAATCCACAAAAATTGATCGAGAATTTCATTGGGAAAAGCGTATTTGTGCATTTGAACAGTGTTGATTCAAAATTTCAGCTCAACAGTTGATCAGTATGGTTAGAAAGAACGGCCCTATGTATCACCCTGTTAAAACCACCATTCATAAATGAAACGTTAATTATTATGGATATCTTATAAATAAAATTAATAGCAAAAGAAAAACATATTTTAATACAGTACATAAAAAAAATGTACATAAAAAACAATATATGAGTACCACAATAAGACTGATTAAGCAGAAAAATATTTTATATAATTCCCGGGACCTCTGTCTTACCGGGACAATGCTCTAGTCACTGAACTAATAAGAAGTAACCGAACAAGATTACGTGGCAACTTGGAGATCACTAACTTTAAAACTAGTCCATTACGCCTATCAAGGTATAAAGATTTTTAATGCCCTCCCGTATAAAATCAAAAGAGAAAAATATTACATTTCTTTCAAATCACAAATCAAACTATTATTACATAACTCCAATATTAATTACAAGTTTTAATTTCTTCTTAGATTTTATAAAACCCCCAATTGTAAATAATGTACGTAAATTTAAAAAAAAGAAACACCGAGAAAAATATTCTCTGTCAGGTCTTTCGAAATATGAATGTACTATGTTTATATCTTGTATGCACTTATTGTTTCATTTCTAGTATCATGTACTTTTATTCATCTATTTTGTAGTAACTATCGTGTAAAACAACATCAACTTTATCTATATTACATTCTTGATTGGTAAGTATACCACTACTGTCGCTACATGGCGCTGCTCCCCAACTCAAAGACGAGAAATCTTTCTCTATTGAGTTGGCCACTTTTAAAAAAATAAATTTATACTTTTTTGTAATTAACTATTAAGATATATCTGTACTATTAAATATTTTATTATTTATATAAATTTAAAAAAAAATGATACAACCTTATGATTTTTGTATGGGACGTCCCGTCTCCCAGATTATTTTGAGGCGGCCATTTTTCGTCTTCATATTTATGTATAAGAATTTTATGTTTTGTTTGTTAATAATAATAATAATAATAATAATAATAATGTTTTTATTTAATTTCTAATACAATTACAAACATGTTATATTTAATACGTAAGAGAAATTACAGGTACTTATTTAATATTTGTAAAACAATGAAGAAATATACTAAAAATAAAAATAAAAAATTCAGAGATATTTAAATAAATTCAGGCAGTGGTGAAGATCGCGTCAATGAGAAGAGATTCTTTCAAGAATCAATAGAATTTCCCTTTTGAATCTTTCCTCACTGACGCAAAATATGTCGATATCCTGTGAGATTTTGTTCAGGAGCAATATACCCGTTACATATATGTTAATATATGTAACGGGCGGTCTGGCGAGCTTGTTTGCACCAGACCGCTCAAACTGAAATGACTGAATAAAAGCGTTGGAGCGGGACAGTTGATGGGAGGGAGACCGACTTGTCGGGCATCCGCGCTTGGTGGACCGCATAAATAGCCTGCAAACGCCAGTTTGCGGCAGTTAGCATTCGACCGCCAGCCTGACAAGTTGTCCTCTCTGCCCGCCGCCCGCTCAGACTTCTGAACCACTCGCCTTGTTTCAATCTGACCACTGCTTACCTCCATCGGACTACTCCCTCGGACTGGACCCAATAAGCAACTGCCTCGGACAAGATTAACAAAAGTCGTTGTCGTCAGTACCGTTCCTCCTTGCAAAAGGAACGGTAGGAGTGCTATCTCCCCCCCCCCAGCCTCGCTCCGTAGATTGGGATCAGTCGGCCTCTTCAGTTCGCTGGTGTACCAGATTACGTCTGGTACAATTTTGTTTGAAGATATTTATCGACCATGTAGATTTTTTACTTAATTTTATTAATGTGCTACCGGTTTTGAAACATCCGTGTCATTCACTAGCGTTCTTAAAACGAACTTAAATTGAACAAGTACAGAAATAATTAGACATTATTAGGTGAGATGTTTCCTTGTTATGTTGACTCCTCCCAACGCCTCCTCCCCTCCAAATCACTACTTCCACTCCCACTACCTTCAACCTAATAATGTCTAATTATTTCTTCACTGGTTTAATCTAAATTAACGCTAGTGAATTACACGGGTGGGTTTAAAACCAGTAGCACAGTGATAAAGTTAAGGGAATTTGAAAATGGCATTGAACGCCGAAACAGCTGTAACAATGATACAAACTAAAATACTTACTGAACTTAATAACAACATTCTTAAATTTGGTCTACATTAAAATTTAAAAATAAAATAAAATAAATGGAGTTCTACGAATTAAACACAAAAACAATTAATAACTAATCAATGTTATTATTTGTTAGGAGATCTGTGTATGTATTCTTTCACTCAGTTTCTTGCCTTTTGCAATTCGTCATTGTTGTGAACTTCTAGCAAAACTTCCTTTGAGTTTTTTTTTTATTACCGACTACATCTACATTATTTGTTTTTTTTTCATTCACTCTTATGTCAATGTCCCTATCAGTCATGATTCTAATATTTCCCTTCCTTAATTCACGAAAATACTTTTTCAGTTCTCAAACTTATCCACTTTCTTCAGGGATTTGACATTCTCCATAAATAATACAAACAAGTAGTTTAGATCGTCTTAAAGGCCGCACAGAGATCCGCTCGTCCAGCGTTTTAAAAAAAACGTGTGGGAAGGGATGAAATAATGGTCTTGATAATAGGAAAGCATAGTCAGACGGTTGATCCTTTCAACGCGGTGGCTTCTGTTAGTAGAGGCGGACTTAATGCGGATCCTTGTTGTAATCTTGACAGTACCGTATAGAGAGTTTTCATTCAGGGCAGGCAGTAGGAAAAACAGCAAATTAATTGTTATTGAGAAATCTCACCACAGACGTGGTGCTAAAAATGGCTAAGCTGTTGGCTTTAGCAGATGTTGGTTATCCAAAAACAACTTAATTTATGAATATTTTTATTCAATTTCCATGTATATAATATGTTCATATTTTTGCGACATAACAGGAAGCCAACAGAATATGATAATTATTTTGTTAGTAAAATTGTACTAAGTAATATTAATACCAACAGATGGCACTGATTCCTAGATTTGCTGGATTCATATTTATACCGAAAGGCATAGCCTTTCATACATTTAACAGAGTTAAGTCACTTAAATACGAGTATGTACATTTTTGGTGTCGAATGAAGATAATGTTTGAACATGACGTATGCGTTGTTTTGCAAACATAGTTCTTGCCTTTTCCACGTTGCGCGCGGCGCTGCGTTTCTTAGTAAATACTTCGCGTTTTTTTTTAAAGCGTAGATTAATTTTTTATTATAATTTAATCTATTTTAACATTATTTCTATTTTTTTGCGAGTAATGTAGGGTAGGTAGTACAAATTCGGTTATATGGACGGCATGCCTCTGATTCCCGAAAAAATTATGAATACCATCGTTGCCACTTTCCATGAATGAAGCATGTAACCAAGAAACTTGACCTTTTTAACAGCGCATTATGTAATTTTTTTGCCTCCTCCGTATACTACAAATCGTGTATGTGGGTGTATACCAGATGTGACCGCAACATAATGAAAAACAATACAAAATGGTCCTTCGAGCCGGATAAGTCAAAAAACCGGAAAGAGGATAAAAAATGCAATCACGGATAAGTAAGAATTTTTTTCACTGACCTAAAGCTCACTTAGATGCCAATATTTTTTTTTCGCTTTCATTTTACAGAATGGGGTATTTTTTCACATAATTAGAATTTGATTTCATATCATATTTGAATCTGACTATTCTCAATTATTATTATGTGGGCAGTTGAAGACCTCCCGGGAAGAAGAAACTATAAAAAAACATTAGGTCAAAAACTGTATTTTTGGTGGAATAATGATATTTATGATATTATGCAGGTTATTTATCTTTTATTTTCGCAACACTGCTTGGCACAATGATAAAAATCTTTGGTAAAAAAATCCAATCATGTATGTTACTCAAAATGGTAGAACTGTCATATCTGACTATTAAAGCCCAAAACAGAGGGAAAAACTGGAAGGATAGTGTGATAATGCGATAATGTGTGAAGCTATTTTTCGCCTTTCCTGACCAAAATAGTGTTAGGTCATGGAAACTACGAGTATGTCGCCCCCAGGTTAGCTGCGCAGTGAGACGGGTTAAGAAAGGAACTGTTGGAAGGTTTTTATTAATGTGGATTGTGAGATATCTCGGATTAACGGGGAGAGGGACGTCGGAGAGTTATTATTTATTAATTCAAAATAATGATAGGCTTAGCATTTATCAAAATCCAATCAGAAATATTACTTTTTCTGACCGTTCCATTGTATGTTTTACAAAATAAAATACGAATATGATTTTTAAAGTGGAAAAAAGTATATTTAATAATTTGTCGTTGCGTTTTTTTTTAATAATCGTAACCAAAAAAGTGTAATCCGCATTACAAAAAAAAAAAAACAAGTTTACTTTTTTTTGTAATGCGAAAAAATGTTTTTTTTTTGTTTGTAAATAACTTTTTTTTTTGTAATGCGATTTTGGTCAGAAAAAGTAATTTTTCTGATTTAATTTTGATAAATACTAAGCCTATGTAAATTTATAAAATATTTTGACAAATATTTTTCTATTTATAAACATTATGTTTATCGTATTGCGTAATAATACTATCATTATTTTGAATTAATAAATAATAACTCTCCGACGTCCCTCTCCCCCTAATGAACGAGTTGAAGATTTGACTCATTCTCATGCTGTAGCCTGTACAATGAATATAAACATATACAATGTCAGGTTATTCGCAATTCGAGAAAGTTTGCAGTGTTTTTCTTATTATTTTTAAATAGCTTCACGGTTTACTAGTTATATTATCGTTAGTTGTCCTAGTTATACTAGTTAGTTGATATTACCGTAGAACAAAGCGGTCTTCATTTCGTCTACTCGCTCCTAAATTTCCACATTCGACGTAACATGCAAATATTACCAGCTGAAATCAGAGAAGCCTGGCTTATGCCCAATTACCCGCCGTGCGAGCGGCTCCCACTGGCTTTGTTACTCGACACGGTTGTTTAAATTGCGCTCACCTTGTTGCAGTTATTAACGGATACATGATAACCGTCGAAGCATTGATTCCTTTAGATTGTCCTAGGAAGGCCTTTTTGGTTTAATGTAACATTTTAATTTTATTAAACGGTCTCCCGTGGTACGATGATGACTCTTTATTAGCGATGACTCATTCATGAACGAGTCGTTCATTTGTGCCGGCTCGTTTTGATGAACCATGAGCGTATGACTGCTGGAAAACCGTGCCACTGTTCAATGAACCATGACCATGCAAGTATTTTAGTTTTTTAGCTGTTTCGGCGGTGCCACATTGAGACGACTTACTTATATGATTTTATTTACTCACACCCATTTTTAATTTGAACAGTGTTTAAAATTATTTGTTTCCGGTAAAACCGATTTACGTTGAGAATAATTGTGATAATTAAGAATGCTCTCTTCTATGAGGTACTTACATTTGAAAGCTGTTTGCAACATATAAAACGATAACAGTGTTTTCTTCATTGTTTTATATTGACGTGAATGCTATTTAACCGCCCTGCCTTTGGGTTATTTTTCAAAAAGTAGGTAAAAAAACATCGGGTTTTTTCCACGTGCTTGGAGTATCACTGATTAGCGGCGTGAATTGTATAGGAGAATACGAAAACAACCGAACACATCCGTTAGCTTCGGCTTACCTCGGCATACTAAAAGCGATAACGCAGGAACGAACTTGATGTATACGACGTATCACGAACGTTTTGTGGGTTTCGGTTATCGTTATTTTTTAACCTGAACGTACGGGATACGGTTTGTTGCGTTTGGGCGATGACAAAGCGGCCGTATCACGTACGTCTGTAGGGTTAGGGTGGTTAAGTCAAAAAATTTAAACGTGTTTGGTAACTCTCTGAATTATGTTTTACAACGGCTAGTACATGATGAAACATATGTAAAAAAGGTGAAAAAAATACTCTACCAAAATAGTAGGTTCTGTAAACAAGCTATACCTTTTTGTTAGTCGATCGCTATACATAATATTTCCGATTAGCGATTGCGTGAGTTCATCGCAGTAGTAACGCATGTTTGATATTATATTTTCGTAATTTCACAAGAACGCAAATAACCGCCGGCTAGCGACCAAAAATAAAGACATTTTGACAGTTGAGGAATTTTGCTCGGCCTATAACATATACTTAAGGATTTATGTTATATGGATTTCATGAATATAGTCAAAATCAGGAAATATTGATTTATAGTTTGAATTTCGGTCGGCCAAATTTATTCGATCGACGAAATTCAAACTGGTTTTGTGTTAATATGACTCCACAACTAATTTCACTACACGAAAAATGACACTCCCAAAACCTAAAATGAAACCAAAGGGATAGAGCATTTAAGATGTCTTCCCATGCTGTGATAAAGAGGACGCTACAGGCAGACTACGTAACACATAAACAAGTTTTATTTTGGATGTAAATAATATATAAATTGCGCTGCAAAGAGCGCGAAACTTTGGAAGCGCCTAACAGATTAAGGGTAGAAATTTCTCACCCCTCCCTACATCCAAGTAGAATTATAATTTACTCGTATAAACCTACCTTTCTTTCCTGGAAGGTTTTTGAGTAGCTCGCTAAAATCATTTTTTTTATTTTTATTATGATTATTTATGATTAATTTTTATTTATTTATTTAACTTAAAATATAACACATGTACATTGGTAACATGTATTCTAATATGAACATAATATCTACATACATTTTTTTACAATTTAAGTCACAATATACAATTAAAAATTACAAATGAAACATTAAAAATTACGATACTAAAAATTCCACCTTACGTATGTCGTCACTTCCCTCTTAAATTTTAAATCATCTTGTTCTTCTTTTATATTGTTGGGTATTTCTTGGAAGATCTTCATGGCTCTATTTAGTAATTAGTTTTGCGATTTTGTTCTCTTTCGAAAGGGAAGTCTTATTTCATTTCTTCTTCTTGTAGTGAGTGATTATGTCTGTGTTGATGTTTATTAATTTTTCTCAAGAATTCAGGATTTTGTGGGCCGTTAAACATTTTTAAGAGAAAAACTATTACATTTGTTGCGGCGATTATTCGATTTCCGATAGCAATTATCAGGAAATGATGATGCGATTGCGAAATGAAGGAGTGTGAAGGAAAAAGGACTCACCGAATTCACTTATCACTCTCCCATGGCGGCTTGCGTGATTTTCGACCGGGCAATTCCGGATGGCGAAAGAGTCTCAGCAACTGGTTCGGTCCGGACCTCTGCAGCGCGTCCCTTGGAACTTCAGTAATGCAGTCGCGGCGGTGATTTGGAATCAATCCGGGCAAGGCCAGGTAGCGGCACTTCAATAGTGGTCGCGGCGGTGAAACCGGGCAAGGCCGGGTAGAGACACTTTAATAGTGGTCGCGGCGGTGCGGCAGCTTGATTAGGAATGAATGCGGATAAAGATTAAGTCGGGAAGCCTGGACTGGAGCGGGGTGAGGGGGATTTGAAAGGAAATGAAGGGGGGGACTTCGCAATCGCACCTTGTCGAAGGTAGCTGTAAATAAACTCTCGTGAACAACATTTATGTGAATAATTTGCTTAAGTCTATTTTTAGATCCCTTAGCATTTTTTTTTACTTTAGAATATTTGTTTCATTTTAAATTATTCGCATGGCTTTTATATCAAACGGGCAATATAGAGGCACTAAAATAAGACGTAAACAAAATTCACGCAAGCTAAAACTTGTACGAAATTGGATCAACATAACAAAACGTCAGTTGAATGACCTCTGAAACAAACAAATCAACAACAACAAGTGCAAGTAAAATCCTGCGAAAATACCTCCGTACGGCCTATAAAAGCCCATACACGTGAAAAATTCGCATTCATTCCCGCTCACGGCTCGGACCAAGTAACACCTCAACTGTAAACGCTGCGTCACCGTGAAAATCAACCGGACCTGCTCTCATCATCACGCTATTCTACTCTGGACCTGCTCATCAACACGCTATTCTACCCAGACCTGCTCTCACCAACAGGCGAAAGACTCTACTCTACCTTGACCTGCTCTCCTCGATAAATAATACTTCAACATATGGTATACCCTTCATTCTTGTACGGGTTCTACAAGTCTCGTACAGCTTTGTTTTTGTCTTTCGACAAGAACAAAATACTGCTACAATAATTAAAATCGGGAACAATGATGGCATCGTACATAGTTTTACAGAATTCTGCGCTAACATATCTTCTTATCTTTCAGAGTAGTGATACTTTTTGGCGATTTTCTTTATAACATATATTGTGTTTAGAGATAGAGTCAGTCTGAAATCTAAAATAACACCCAAATCTTTCATTTCGGATATTTTCTTCAAAATTTAAACATCCATCATTATTTGGTTTTGCTTAAATATTTAACGGTGAAAATAAAAACTATTTTACAATGTGAATCATATTGCACACTTATTTAGTATGTTTGTAATCGATGGAATTAATTAATCGCATCACAAATCATCTACAAATGGACGTGGCGCCATCTCTTGCCAAATAGTGCAACCAACATTCAAAAGGCTAGTAGCGAAACAGCACCACTGTCCCCGGTTCAAATCCAAGTAATGTTATTAGATAACTCAACAAGCTCAAATATAAAAAAAAATAAAAAAAATTTACGAGCTGGTTATGTTTTAGGACAGAAGATCAATGGAAATAGTTTGTTCTAATCTGTTTTAATCCGCTTACGAATTGAAATAAAAATGAATGTGAAATCCGGATTCAATTTAACATCATAAATACTAAACAAAAAATGTTAATAGTCAATTAAATATAATTAATAGTATTTTATTTTAAATAGCTATCTCTTGAAATTATATTCAAATTAATATTAAAAACAAAACTATAATTTCTTTTTTAATTTCTAATATAATGTTTACTAATATTTTTTTATTAACATTTTTGTTTAATTACTTACCTACTTTAATTAATTTTTGTTTATGTTTATAATTTGTCTATTCTTATATTATTGTGTTCTTATTTTTATCATTTATCTATACTTGACAGTACTACTTTTTAGTATTCCGTATATTCTTGATGAGGAAATCTTCGCTTTCGAAATATGTTGATATGTTTATATTAATAAAGTGGTGATACGGAATAATTCTTAATTCATTTATAAATAAATCGTTGTCTCTAAGCATTTGTTTCGGGAATCAAATGACATTTAATTTTTCGCTAACCCTTTTTACTTTGTTGAAGTTTTTTTATAATCAATCCTTAGTTGAGCGGAGCTTCAATCCGGTAGAATCGATCACCTAAGCTTTTTCGTAAATTTGATCGTTACTTGATCGAGAGTTGCGTTAGGAGAATGTTAGTTGTGATTATGAGCAGTGTTGAGGAAAAATTTCAACTCGACAGTTGCTCTGCAGGCTTGGAAAGAATGGGCGTAAAGCCATTTGAATGGGACGTGTAGGACCCGGACATGAAAAAATATTGTAAATATTTAGTCACCGGCACACAGGAACGCACGACCATTGTGATTTGCGAATCCCCTTGAGAAATGGTCGGTCGCTGAAGAAGCGAGTGGTGACGTCAGCGGTTGCTGGCTGTAGAAGACTGTTCTTGACTGGTAGCAGCAAGTCGACGTATCTAAGGGAGAAAATGTTATCCGTTCTGAAGTTGAAGTTAAAAAGAGGGTACATACCACTGTGCGTACGCTATTTATAGCAAGCCTGGCGCGGTCAAACATGTGAAGATATTGCACGTGTTGTGCAATCTCGGCTCTGTATTGAATTTGTGGTGCAATCTCGGCTCGGTATAGCAGGTGTTGTGAAATATTATAGATTTGATTAAAAGAAATATATTTATCTGCTTAAATTAATCTACTCTGTAGACACGTTCGATACACCATTAATAAATATTATTATTATCATTGCCGATCAAAGCGTACAGTTTTCAAGATCGTTTTTCTTCAATATTCAAATTTAGGGTAAGACTACTCCAGCACTAGAGGCCTCGTATGGTGTATGCAAAGTTATGGGGTTTTATCTAAGGGTAATCCATCACATGCTTGCTAAATTAAAAAAATTAAAAAGTCATTAGCTATTTTTTAACTCTGAGTCAACGAAGGCCATGTGCTTTTAAATTAATTTAAAAAACAATTTTTTTATTAAAAATTGGACATGCGCTCTTTATCATCATCTCCTTTAATCCTGATCGATCTATTAGGGCGTTCATTTGGAGCGCAGACAGGGGTAGAGTTTAATTAAAAGATAATTACATGGATGCTACCTCCCCCTCTCCTCGCCACCCTTACCCCACCCAGCTCCCGCACCCAACATTCACTCTCGTAACTACTACTGCACTGTCTCAGTTACACAAATGTGATTAGCAAGTTTTTCTTCTTTTACTCTATAAAGCTCCATTCACAAGGGAGGAAAATTGTCGGCACGGAGACTTTTATGGCACTGGAGTCGGCAGTGGGCCATTTACACAGAGCGATGGGCGTTTTTTTTTTGCCAGAAACAAGCTGTAGGCTTGACGTTTATACTGCAAGTACAGGTGGCTTTTACGTCCTTAGCTTGGATTTCAAGCAGAAAAAGATGTTTGGTATTCAAATTACACCATCTCTTTTATAATTTTTAAAATGGGTGAAAATAATATTTTTGTACAATGTTATTCTATTTTTTGTTGTTTTATGGCGGTTAAATTCCTGCAAATATAATTGAATTACAACTAAACCAATAATATAAAGAAGAACAAAATGAGAGTATTACAGAGATGAAGAGAATGACATAGATTAAAACAGAATTACAAGTAAATCAAGGTAACTTGATAAATTTTTAATAAAGTACGATTTGTGTACTTATCTACATATATCCTTGAAGAAATTCACCTGTAAATTGCTTAGCTGGGCTACCCGGTTAGAAGTTACCTAAAGTCATTAAATAAATAAAATAAAAATAAAATAAAAAAATTCACGCATCGGTGCGCAAATGCGTCCACAGCCCGCAACACTGTAAATAACCAAAGCGTAAAATAAAAAATAAAAAGTTAATATTTATTAAAAGCTTCTTACGCTTTTTAAGGTAATTTTATAGATATTTTTGAGTCCTAAAATTCATTTTATGAATACTTTCCAGTCCTAAAAATTATAAGTATCTCAATAAATACCAACTCTTCTTGTGCCACCAATCTTCTAATAAATGTAACATCAATAGAAAAGGAGCAACAAATAACCATGTAAAACTATCATCTCTATAAATAAATTTTCTAATAAAACTGTGTTCATCTGAAGCGACCTGCCAGGTAAGTAAGTATGTTTTTATGTATCTGTTTGTACATAATTAGTTAAGAAATATTTGTACAGCGCCCTTGAGGTGATTTTTCACAAAAACGGCGCTATACAAATCATCCGATTATTATTATTATTATTATTTTCCTATAAAGTGAACCGCTCCCTTACGGTGCTAGAAAATCCCTCGAGCTCCGCTTCTGTTCACTTAATATACAGACTACACATTTATGGCCGTTCTTAGAAATTTTTCGAATTATCATTCTGAGACACCGATCAAACAAGTGTTTTGTTGAGCATTCGCTCTGTTTGCCTGTTTACAATGATTTTAAATCTTAAATTGTCTATAGAGGTCCCGCCCACTTTCGTAGACTCTAAATTAGTACCTGCAACTATAGTCGCCGACTCAGTTTTACAGAACTCATAAACACAGAAAACCTGGTACTGCATAGTAGCCATTTTACTCACAACTGACGCGAAATAGCTGCTTGGCGTCGCGAATACTCTAGCGCTCGTTTGAAAACTATGAACGATATATCTATGGGATTCGAAACTTTCGGACCTTCTCTTTCAATTGCAGTGTAGATCATTCAACTATAACGCAAAATTCATGAAATATAGCGTTGCAAAATTGAGTCCATTATTTTAGGAATGTGTATAAAATTCATAGAAGCCAGTATAATACCCAGAACAATCAATACCCAGAAATACCCAGAAATCAGAACAAGGAACTCTGGTGAAAAATATTATGACTTCAAAAATTTATTTTCATATCGTCGTCGATTCTGAATATACAACTTTTATTATATATAATTACGCAGAATTCATAAATCGTTATTTAAAAGTGAATAAATAATCATCTCATAAAAACACCTTGTTATATTGGTACCATTGTATTTGGAACATCTGACGTCACGTGCGCATTATGTTTTTGGATTATTCTAGAGATTTTTATTTTTCGATTTTGTTTTGCATTTTAAATACGTATTATTTAAACTTTGGTAAAATTTTAACTTAATTTGGATGACTTTAAGCTCTATAAATGTTGTTAAATATAAAAAAAACTATTATTAATAACAGAAATAAAGAGTATTCATGAGCAAACCGATTTTCAATATGGATATTTTGACAATGTTTGTGCTCAATAGTATTATTATTCTTAGAGTTAATGTTTCTAAAAAGGTGCATAATGTTATTATTTATATTTAGTTATGGTTTACTATGAATAGAATATAAAATTATGTACGGTAAACCTTATATTTGTTTTGACATTTGACATTCTAACTTAAAAACCGACCAGCCGCAGATTTGGAGCGTTTCGGTTATGAAAATTAACTTTAGAAAAAAAACGAAATAACTAGTATTTAAGTTTGATCGTCATTATTGATATTCAAAAAAAAATAAAAAATTGGAGTTCCTTATTGCGACAATTTCTTCTCGCTGCAATTTACTCCTATTGTGAATGAGGCTTACGTAAAGAAATCTACCGCCGGTAAAAACAAGTAAATCGAAAATAACTTTTTTGCCCATTATCTCTTCATCCAGAAATCCTTTGTCCTTTCTCTATCTTCTTCCCTCACTCCCTTTACTTCATAATGCCATTATCAGATTGGCTCCGGGCAGTTGAGATTGTTGTGTTGAGCAAGACGTATACAACCCGGAGGCAGTGGTTCGATGGCCATGCAAAAATAAGGACCTTAGGGCTCCAGAAAAAAATACTGCGAAGGGAAAAGAATGCAATATTTAGTGCAAATATTATATTTTGGACATTAAAAAAACAAATAGAAATACATTATTGTACTAGCTTAATGGAATGAAGTTATGAAGTTGCAAATTTTAGCTTGTCCCATAATTGATTTGACAACGAAAGTAACTAACTTTAGTTCATTCCAAACATTTATTTTTTTCAAAACGTATCCAAATAATAAAGTTCTTAACTAGGTACCTACTTTTAGATTTTGAAAATATTCTACCTAAACAAACCTTCCTCTATTGAATATGTAATCTGTGGCTAACCAGAGTGGTATATCTATGGGCTAACCCAAATACAAAATGGTGGGTTCAATGTTTTTCATATTATTTTTAAAACGTTTTAATAACAGTTATACATATTGGATTTTCTCATTCAAACTACTCTCTAAAACTTCCCGGCACTTATAAAAACAAACTGTGCTATTTTCAGCGAAACCGGTTCAGTAATTTTTGAGCAAACTGTTGACAGATAGACAGACAATCATTCATTTTTATATATAAAGATTTGAAGTACGATTATTAAAATAAGGAAAGAGAGTAACATTTGGTGATTTCTCCGTATTGATTTCAGGGCTGCTTTTGTAGCATTTGCTGATTGGAAATAACAAATTAAGTGTGTTTCGACCAGTGGCGTGCTGTCCATGTAGGCTGAAAAGCTGTTCCTATCCTAAGAAAAACGAAACATCAAAATAAATTTTAAAAAGCGGCATACTTGTAATAAAAATATAATATTCTCTCCAGGAATTTTGTAACGTACAGAAAAAACCATATTTTTAAATATTCAATACAAAATTCGAGGGTTCAATTCTAAAGTGGTTCCAAATACAAAGATTTTATTTAAAAAAAAAATTAATAGGTAAATATTGTTTCAAACACCCAAAACTTATCTTCGTTTAGGAATCAAATTATGGTATTTGAGAATTATGTGTTGATGAATTCCTATTGAATTGTGATGAGAATTTTTTTTACTATTTTTTTTTGTTGTATTTTTAATTATTTTTTAATTTTTCTATTTAAATTATTATATATAATATCATATGTAATTATTACATATTTATTTATTTATTCATATGATATATATATGGGCTTTTACATATTTTTTTAATTACAATAGTCAAACAGGTGCAACACACATCACAGTAGGCACATACATGTAAATAAACTGTATCTATGTATCTATAATAATAACATCTTCTTTAGTCACTTCCTTATTGCTGAGGATCGTGACCCCCCACTCCAAATTCCCTCGTGTACAAGGTTCCTCCACACCTCACGATCCTACGCTGCGGGGAGAACTGCGGATCGGTGACCTCGCCCTACTTCTCCTACCTTCCACTTTACCAGTGATCATGAGCTTCTCCAAGTTGGAGTTCTCCGTTTGGCGAGCTACATGTCCATAGAATCTGATAATTCTCAGTAGGCAGACAGTTGATGGTGTATTGTGTATGCCAAGCTCTTCCAGAATTATTATATTTGTGCACCTGGCTGTCCATGTAATCCTGAGTATTTTACTCCAGCACAACATTTCGAGGGCGTCTCTCCGTTTCCTTTTGCTTCCTGCGAGTGTTCATGTTTCCACCCCGTGAAGGAATATAGTGAAAATCAGTGCACGGACGAGTCTCATTTTGGTGGTCTTCGTTATGCCTCTATCACTTCATATCTTTTGCATTTTCCACATGGCGTCTTTTGTCATTCAAATCCTTATTTGCATTTCTGCTTCACAACCTCCTTCATCACTTTTACAAGATGAAGTTATTCACCATTTCTAGGTCTGTGAGAGCATTTGTTCTTACAGGGGTGTTTACTCTGTCGATCACCATTAGTTTTGTTTTGGCTTTGCTGATCAGTAGACCTAGATTACGGATTTCTTCTTCTATTTTAGCAAGGAGGTGCTTCATTTATTCTTCAGAAGAGGCGATGAGGGTAGTGTCAGCTGCATATCTAAGATTGGTGATTTTTTGGCAACCAATGTTAATAATAATAAGTATTTATTGCAATTAGATACATAAAAATAAAGATAGGTATTATGGTAACTTGAGTGTATTTATATTTAATATAACGGATTAATAAAAGAAGCGTACGTTAGGACCTGTGATTAATGAAGCGACTCACCAATTTATTTGGAGTTAATTTATTTGTATGGCGGTTGTACAAACATATGATCAAATTTGCACAGTATAAATTAGAACACTAGATACTATAAATAATACACAGAATATAGGGAGATAGTCTAATCTGGTAGAACAACGGGAAGAGAATAATGCTATTAGGGAAAACCAGCAACTATATGGGAAATGTAGATGTCACTAGTGTCGCCGTACTTTCATTAGTCAATTTCTTATTTCTTAGTGGCCAGTTCAGCAGATTAAGATAGATTTTCACCATATTTATTTGCATTTAGATGATTCTATATTATATTGTCATGCTTTGAGTATCTATATGAAAAGAAAAATCTGTCAGTTTCATTATCTCAAAATCGACTTTCATGGAGTTGGTTCACTTTAGAATTTTGCTCCCAATTCAAACTCGTACTTGACAAACTACACAACTTGGCTTTGGTCATAAAGCAATGCACGCCACTGATATCGACAGGTTAGTAGCCGAGTTGTCAAAATCATCGAGTTCCACCCAGGAGCGCGTTGCAGGTTCAATCATCTTCAAGAAAAGTCCTCCATCATTGCATAAGCATTTTTTATTTATTTATTACAATGACGAAAGTAGGAAGAATTCAAAAATTAGTTTTTTCATATTCTTGGATAGTTTTTGGATTATTATGGCGTGTTGCGCTTCTTCCTCCTTCAGTCAACATTTCGGACAGCTTTACAGTGTGCATCATCAGGGCAAAAATTTAGATTCATTTTTTTTTTTCATTTCTTAGTTTCTTATTAGTCAAGAAGTGACGAAACATTTAAAGTTACTGTCTCTAAATTTACATGTTCTTTATACAAATAGAACGGCGTCTTTGCGCCTCACACTTTTCACCGCATGATGGTACTTTTAAATATTACCTGACCGTTATTGTCAATTGCGTCTTGTGATCTCGGTAGGGAAAAATCTGTGTAACCGACGTGATCGTTTGATCGTAATTATCATGATTCTTAGGATTCTAATTTTGCGACATTATGTTGATACAAGCCATAAGTGCGGGAAACACCGATTTATTCTAATCCATAATACGGTACCCGAGGTCTGTTTACCTGAGGGTAATTTACAAACGCCCGGCTTTAAATCCCGGGAATTTCCCAGTCGCCAGAAAAAGGCAGTTACGGGGATTAACAGCGAACTAATTAAAAGCCACCGAGCCACAGTTCGTAGTTTACGAAGGAACCCGAAGAATAGTTCGGATGTGATTAAAAAGGGGGACTTTGGCCGAAGCAAAGTCAGTAGTGGACAGAGACAAGTCGGTAGAGACCGTCCGGCTAGTGGTCGTAGTCGAGACTCCCGTCTCCTACAAAGCAAGCAGGCCACTTGCATCCCCAGCCTGAGACGCTGCGGGAAAACTCGGCAGGAACCGTTGAACCCCAACGCCCACCGTTCGAGTGCAGTCGAGTGCCCTTCGCCTCCTGCCCTCCAACGCCGTGATCCCATCAAGGCACATATCCACCACCGCAGGAGTCACACTCGGACGAGCAATCGTGACTCGTACCCAGTCATATCTTGTAAGAAAGTCTTTCACTTCTCCTGCCTCCCACCTGAAGGATTCCTGAACCTGCCTCAAGGATAGTCGGCCCCGTACCAGCATAGAAAGTGGCTTAATCCAGCACCTACATGTTTACAGTCTTGTAACGACAATGGTCGCTTACAGGTGGTCCTCTCGAGCACGGATCAAGTCACATAGTGATCCCCGGACTACGGATCTAGTACCCAGCCGCTACCCAGGTGATCTAACAAGATGTCACCGGCCGTTACCCAGAAGTGTACGCCACACAAGGCGCCCCACAAGGCTTCACACAAGGCGCCCCACAAGGCGCTCCACAAGGCGCAGAGTACCGGCTTTCAGCATCACACGCCTCGATGCACGGCCAAACGACCCCTCTGCAGCCCTGTCAACCGCAGCCCACAAACGCCAACGCGACATTCCCGGGTCAAACTACAACGGATGACTCGGCGCGTCGAACCCAATATTGGGCGAATAACAGAGCGGACCCGCTCTCCCAGATTGCTGCATTAATGATGGAAGCATTCCGCACATTACAAAATGGCGGAACACAGTGGCCGCAGTCCGAAATACCCGGCCCGGCACGACCCGCAGCGCTCGACACGTCATACGCCGGCGGAGCTACATCGGATCTCGCTTCCCACGGCCACGAGCGAATTGACGATAGCCGCCACTATGCTGTAGGGCCCGGTCTTGCGCCCCCTGCCCCCGCAGCGCCCGGTGCATTACATGGCAGCCCAGCTGCCTACAACCTCACTCCACGCGGGCTCGAACGGAATGACTATAGTTACAATTCTGTAGCGCTCGGCGCTACAGTCTCTGGCCCCGCACCCCTCGGCCTGGCACCCCTCGGCCCGGTTACCATCGACCCAGCGACACACGTTCCCGAACAAGCAAGTACGGCCGCCTGGGATTCTAGAGCACGAGCTGTTACGGCAGCGGCTCTAGCCACAAATACCGACACGACACGGAGCCCAGTAGCCTCTGCGGATTCCAAGAAAGAAATAATCCGTCGGATGCGAGCAGAGTTGCAAGAAATAAGAATACGAAACAGGCAGATCGAGCAAC
Source organism: Halesus radiatus (assembly GCA_022606495.2). NCBI lineage: Eukaryota > Metazoa > Arthropoda > Insecta > Trichoptera > Limnephilidae > Halesus > Halesus radiatus. Next base: position 55,559 of record JAHDVE020012022.1, read on the forward strand.
TGATCGCCGCATCTGGGCTCCCTTTGCTGTTGAGCACCGACACAAACCCGGAAGTGCGCAGCCTTGCACCGCCCGATCCCGAAGTATCCGGCGCTGCACACGGCCCTGCTATAGGCGGGCCCCGTCACAACAACTGCTGCCCGGAGGTGCGCAGCCTCGCACCGCCCGATCCCGAAGTATTCGGCGCTGCACATGGCCCTGCTATAGGCGGGCCCCATCGACATGACAATGACTGCCGCCCTGAAGACTGCAGCATCGCATTGCCTGACCCCGAAGTGTCTGGCTCTGCTCACGGCCCTGCTATAGGCGAGCCCCATCTACTCGACAACGACGGCTGCCCTGAAGTGTGCAGCTGCGCATTGCCCGACCCCGAAGTGTCTGGCTCTGCTCACGGCCCTGCTATAGGCGGGCCCCATCTACACAACAATGACTGCGTCCCTGAAGTGTGCAGCCTCGCACAGCCCGACCCCGAAGTGTCTGGCTCTGCACACGGCCCTGCTATAGGCGAGCCCCATCCACTCGACAACGACGGCTGCCCTGAAGTGTGCAGCTGCGCATTGCCCGACCCCGAAGTGTCTGGCTCTGCTCACGGCCCTGCTATAGGCGGGCCCCGTCTCCATGACAACAACTGCTGCCCTGAAGTTTGCAGCTGCGCATTGCCTGACCCTGAAGTGTCTGGCTCTGCCCACGGCCCTGCTATAGGCGGGCCCCATCCACTCGACAACGACGGCTGCCCCGAAGTGTGCAGCTGCGCATTGCCTGACCCTGATGTGTCTGGCTCTGCTCACGGCCCTGCTATAGGCGGGCCCCGTCTCCATGACAACAACTGCTGCCCTGAAGTTTGCAGCTGCGCATTGCCTGACCCTGAAGTGTCTGGCTCTGCCCACGGCCCTGCTATAGGCGGGCCCCGTCTCCATGACAACAACTGCTGCCCTGAAGTGCGCAGCCTCGCATTGCCCGACCCCGAAGTGTCTGGCTCTGCTCACGGCCCTGCTATAGGCGAGCCCCATCTACATGACGATGACTGCTGCCCTGAAGTGCGCAGCCTCGCACAGACCGACCCCGAAGTGTCTGGCCCTGCTCACGGCCCTGCTATAGGCGGGCCCCATCTACCCAATGTTGTCTGCTGCCCTGAAGTGTGCAGCTGCGCATTGCCCGACCCCGAAGTGTCTGGCTCTGCTGACGGCCCTGCTATAGGCGGGCCCCATCTCCACAACAATCACTGCTGCCCTGAAGTCTGCAGCTGCGCATTGCCCGACCCCGACGTGTCTGGCTCTGCTGACGGCACTGCTATAGGCGGGCCCCATCTCCACAACAATCACTGCTGCCCTGAAGTCTGCAGCTGCGCATTGCCCGACCCCGAAGTGTCTGGCTCTGCTGACGGCCCTGCTATAGGCGGGCCCCATCTACTCGACAACGACTGCCGCCCTGAAGTGTGCAGCTGCGCATTACCCGACTTCAAAGTGTCTGGCTCTGCTCACGGCCCTGCTATAGGCGGGCCCCGTCACAACAACTGCTGCCCGGAGGTGCGCAGCCTCGCACCGCCCGATCCCGAAGTATCCGGCGTTGCGCATGGCCCTGCTATAGGCGAGCCCCACCGAAACAACAATTGCTGCATTGAGATGTGCAGCCTCGCACTACCCGACTTCAAAGTGTCCGGCTCTACACGCAGCCCTGCTGTAAGCGGGCTCTACCGAGACATCAATAACTGCTGCACTGAGATGTGCAGCCCCGCACTGCCTGACCCCAAAGTGTCCGGCTCTAAACGCAAGCGGGCCCCACCGAAGAGATAATAGCTGCCGCACTCAGGTGTACAGCCTCGCACCAGCCGACCCCAAAGTGTCCGGCTCTGCACGCAGCCCTGCTATAGGCGGGCCCCGCCGAGGAGACGATAGCTGCCGCACTCAGGTGTACAGCATCACACCACCCTGGCCACAGACCCGATCCCGCAGGATTATACGCGGATCCCAGAAGCCCGCTGTCTTCTCAGGAGACGCGACATCGCCCCGTCTATTATTCCCGATGGGGGGAGCGTTTCCGGCCGCCGTGGACAACGACGAACACGTCTGGATGAAAATTAGTCCAGTTTCACTGCACGGGGGGAGTGTAACCGACGTGATCGTTTGATCATAATTATCATGATTCTTAGGATTCTAATTTTGCGACATTATGTTGATACAAGCCATAAGTGCGGGAAACACCGATTTATTCTAATCCATAGTACGGTACCCGAGGTCTGTCTACCTGAAGCTAATGTACAAACGCCCGGCTTTAAATTCCGGGAATTTTGCAGTCGCCAGAAGGAGCCAGCAGTTAAGGGGATTAACAGCGAACTAATTAAAAGCCACCGAGCCACAGTTCGTAGTTTACGAAGGAACCCGAAGAATAGTTCGGATGTGATTAAAAAGGGGGACTTTGGCCGAAGCAAAGGCAGTAGTGGACAGAGACGAGTGAGTAGAGACCGTCCGGCCAGTGGTCGTAGTCGAGACTTCCGTCTCCTACAAAGCAAGCAGGCCACTTGCATCCCCAGCCTGAGACGCTGCGAGAAAACTCGGCAGAAACCGCCGAACCCCAACGCCCACCGTTCGAGTGCAGTCGAGTGCCCTTCGCCTCCTGCCCTCCAACGCCGTGATCCCATCAAGGCACATATCCACCACCGCAGGAGTCACACTCGGACGAGCAATCGTGACTCGTACCCAGTCACATCTTGTAACCATAGAAAGTCTTTCACTTCTCCTGCCTCCCACCTGAAGGATTCCTGAACCTGCCTCAAGGACAGTCGGCCCCGTACCCCCAGAAGCATAGAAAGTGACTTGACCAGCACCCTACATGTTTACAGTCTTGTAACGACAATGGTCGCTTACAATCTGTTTATAAAAACCCTACTAAATTGCATGTTTTGCGTCATCATCGGCAGTCCGAGGAGCACCAGCATCAGCACCTTGGCATATATACATACGTGTCTGTTTGTGTTGTGTGAGGAGGGGGAGGGTATCGGCTATGGCCTTTTTGTTGGAGTTCCTCCGCATTCGCCTTTGGAAATAAGGAAAACCATAGAAAACCTTATTCAGGAGGAAGCGCCCGATGTTCCCAAGAACGAGTTCGGACTTCAGTGATCTCGGTCTTGAGATCCTGCGTTTTGCAATGTGTGTGTGTATGTCTGTTTTTGTGTAGATATATACGTGTATGGGAGATTATGAATAGACGTACTTATATAAATATGAAGCTAAATAAAAAATAAATAATTATCTATATACGTACATATATGTATATATTAATATTGTATTTGGGATGGATTCTGGAATTGGGATGGACTTACCGCTCGCTCATTCGTTCGGATCATGCCACGTGCGGTCGTGATTCATGAGAATGTGTTTTGGAAGTCTGTGCTTGTATTTGAAAGTGAAGTCGCTAGGCGATGTGTATTGTCCGAGCTCTCGAATTAGTGTATTTTTGCTGTTTTTCAGTGAGTTGTAGAAACACTCGGACAACTTGTGTGCGTATTCGTACAAGGTAGGTATTTTTTGTGTTTTGTGTAGTGTTTTTAGGTTTGTTCTGATTCTGGTGTTGTATGTGATTTTAATACAGTGATTTTGTAGTGTTTGGAGATTGGTGTGTGCCGAATTTGAAATGTTGCTCCACACGGGGAAAGCGTATGTAATTAACGGGCGAATGAGCGAGTAGTAGATGAGGAGTTTGGTTCTGGGAGGTAGCGAACTTCGTCTGCAGAATATCGGCCGCATTGCGCCGATCGCTTTTCTAGCCTTCGTGTGCGCTTTTATCACGTGGGATTTCCAATTTAGCCGCGAGTCCATTGTGAGTCCCAGGTAGACCACTTCTTCCTTCCATTCTATCTGCTGTCCTCCCATTTCGAGCTTGACGTCAGGTTGTCGATTTTTCCTTTTTCTTGTAAAGGCTATGGCTTCCGTTTTCGTCTCGTTTAGCTTCATGCGCCATTTTTTATAATATTCCACCAGGGCGTCGAGCGCCCGCTGTAGGTATATGGCCGCCATGTTTGGATCTCTCGAGGAAACGTATAGTTTGACGTCATCGGCAAACGTAGACTGCTTACATCTCTCGTCTCGGGGGATGTCGTGCGTGAATATATTGAAGAGATGCGGTCCGAGGAGACTTCCCTGCGGCACGCCTTTAGGTATCCCACGTGATGATGAGAAGACATTCCTTATGAACACTCTGAATGACCTATTTTTTAGATAATCATATATCAGTCTAGTTAGGTATACGGGCGTGTCAGTGCGGTGCAGTTTGTGCACGAGCCCCTGTGTCCAGACAGTGTCAAACGCCTTCTCTAGGTCCAAAAGCGCTGCAACGGTGATGCGATCTTCGTTGAATCTGCGCGTGATGAATTCCGCTACTCTGGTCAGTTGGTGGGTGGTGGAGTGCTTCTTTCTGAATCCGAACTGCTCGTCTGGTAGAGTGTTTGTGTTTTCGTGATGTGGAGTGAGCCGGTTGAGTATTATTTGTTCAAATACCTTGCTCATGGTCGGTAGCAAACTTATCGGGCGATAGTTTGTTGGCTTCGTTATGTCCTTGTTTGGCTTGTTAAACGGAAGTACGGTTGCCGATTTCCATATCTGGGGAAAATGTCCGACCATGAAGCAGGCGTTGAACAATTTTGTCATGTGTATGATGGCTTTTTGAGGGAGATGTTTGAGTAGAATGTTGTGTATTTGATCACTTCCCGGCGCTTTGTTCGTTTTTAATCTCTTTATCGTGACGGCTATCTCGCTCGGCGTTGTGAAGTTGATGTCGGCTACGCTCGTTTGCTCGGCTCGATCGAGTTCTCGTAGGCTTTCGGCTACGATGTTATCCGTCTCGGGGTCGCTTATCCCGTCCGTAGCTCTGTATGCTTTCTCGAACCCGTCTGCGAGCGCGTCTGCCTTTTCTTCGTGGGACAGGGCTAGGCCTGAGCCGTCTATTTTCGTGAGCGGAGGGATCGCGTTGTCTTGATGTCTCAGAGCTTTCGCCATTTTCCATAGGGAATTATCTCGTGGAGTCAGCGATTCGACTTTCTTTGTCCATTGTAGGCGTTTCAGCTCCGAGATTTGTCGCTTGATTTCTCGCTCGAGAGTGGTGTAGGCGGTTTTTGCATATCCGTCTCGCGTCCGCTGATAGATCCGTCGCAGTCGATTTTTTTCCTTGATGAGATTTAGAGCGTCTTCGGGAAGTTTGATCGTGTATGTGTGTGCTTCTTTGTGTGGAATGTACCTATCCTGTGCGTGTTGTATTATTTCTGTGAGAGTGCGCGCGGCCGCGTCGATTTCTTCTCTTGTTTGAAACGTGCTCGAGGTCAGGTGGATCTGTTCGTTGATTTCCGATTTAAATCCGGTCCAATCGGCGTCTTTGTAGTTGCGTTGTTTCCTTTGCGTTCTCGCAGTTGTTCCTCCTACAGTGAAGCTCACCGGTAGATGGTCAGACGGCAGTTCGTCGAGCGTGCGTATTGCCGAGATCGTGTTGGCATTTTTCACGAGCACAATGTCTAGCGTGCTGGGATATTTCGCTCTTGTCGAATAGTACGTCGGTCTGTCCGGTGCCATTATCGAATAGTTATTCGTCTCCATATGCTTGAATAGCGTTTTTCCATTCGTGTTGCCTATGTAGTTATTCCAAAAGTTGTGTTTTGCGTTTAGATCGCATCCCACTACAACTTTGGGTCCCATCTTCATCAGGGCGCTTAGATCTTCTCGTTTGAGTTTTTCGCCGTTCGGGCAGTAGGCGGCGATGAAAATATGCGCTCTATCCTCTATGTTGACTTCGATTACTGTAGCTTCTGTAGTTTTCAACTTGGGAGTAGGAATTCTCGTGGCTATTATGGATTGGTGAACGAGTATGGCCGTGCCGCCCCCGTAATTTTCTTCTCGGTCGTCTCTGAATATCTCGAAGCCGGGCACTCTCAGATGGATGTTTTGTTTTAAATGTGTTTCAGTAATGAGTATTATGTCTGTGTTTGTGTTTTGGACCAGGACGAGCAGTTCATCTGTCTTGAAGCGGATGCTGCGGGCGTTCCACAGGAGGATCTTCACGGCCCCGTGCTCAGCCATCGAGCGTGGACGTGATCAGCTCCATCAAGATGACGAGCTTCTCCGTTCGTGAATTGCACCGAGCCAGCTGCGAGCGGACGCGGAGGAGGCCTTGGAGGAGGGACATTATGTCCAGGTCGTCTTCGGCTTGTGGTGAGGATTCTTGAGCCGGCGGCGGGCGCTCTGGCTGTTGTCGTGGTGTTGGGATGGGGCCGGCTGTCTGCTGGCGTGCTGCTGGCGTGGGGCCGGCTGAGCCTGCCGCTATGTTCGCCCAAGAGCGTCCGTCCGTCCTTGTCGCACTTGCTGCGTGAGGAGGCGGCCTGCTGGGTCGCTGGGCGGTGTTGGTGTGCGGCTGAAGAGTCGCCACGTACGCCACGCGCTTCGGGCATTCTCGATAGTTCGCCGGGTGCGGACCTCCGCAGTTGCAGCATGCGGCGGGCTCGTCCCTGGTCGTCTTAGGGCACTCTGAGGATGCGTGCTCCAGCAGGCATTTC